>CP045893.1:4573563-4647531 GCA_013387185.1 Caligus rogercresseyi
TGGTCACCATAGATTAACAGACTCCCACCAAAAATGGTTCCGATACCGTCTAAAAAATAAAATAACTTAAAAAACATACATAAGTACCCTCTTTTCTTTTCCTCTTGAAACTATAAGAGACCCACTAGTAGGAGCTGTTATTTAAAAAATGGTTGGTCCGTCAGCACTCATGTTTATTTATTGGCATAAATATTATTTGACAAAAATTTGCAAAAAAAATAACATAGCCATAAATTTGATCATAGCTAAATTGATAAAACTAAATTTTTGCAAATAAGTAATAACAAAAAAGTTTTGCTTCATAAAGAAGACCTTTGAATGCAATTTGGGGGGGGGGGGGGTTAAAGGGGGGTCAAACCAAAATCATTTTTCTACGATCATTTAGTTATGAAGTAACTTCGCGAGGGGATAAATTTTGATATCTTAATATAGGTTTCTATAATACCCCCTAATACTCATATCCAAGAACAAGACCTTTTAATGTGTCTTTTGTCATATCACACAAATTTAAATGACTTTTCCCTAATGTTATTCAATCCAACTTCTCCTTTCACAATAACAGCCTCCACACGGTGCCTGAACCCCAACGGCATGAGCCACCTGTTCCCTGGACAAGTTGGCCATGCCTGGATGATGGCAGCTTTCAAGGAGTCCACAGTGTTTTGAGCACGCTTGTTAGTGTCCCTCTCAAGGACGCCCACAAGTAGTAGTCGCAGGGGTTGAGGTCAGGGCTGCTGGGGGGCCAGAACTCCTTTGACCAGACGAGATTCTCTAAGACCAGTTTGCACCAAATTGGACGTGTGGGCGGGGAGCTCCATCTTGCTGGTAGAGATAAGGTCTACCAGCAGCAATCTGGGTCATCCAGGGCTTCACCACAGTCTGCATGACGTCCAGGTAGACCTCCTTGTTGACATTTTGGCCCTTGGCAAAGAAGTTTGATCATCGTCTGGAGGCGATCAATGAAGTCGGCGTCCTCTTCCTGACTTGGGATCGGTCTGGAGTCTTTCTTTCCGTGTTAGGAATCCTTCCTCGATGTCCTCCGACTCCTTGAAGGACTTGGCAATGCTGTAAACAGTAGCTTTGGGGAATTTGAAGAAGTCGATGATCTCCTTGGGCGCACGGCCGCAACGGAGCGCCACAGTAATGGCCGTCCTGCGCTCAAGTTCCGATCAATCTTTTTGTTGTTAAACAAAGCTCATAGGATATACTAACCAGTTCATACATTTTTAAGCTTCTACCCTAACTGGTTTCTGAGATACAAGTACTCAAAGTTAGTCTAGATTCGCCTGCACACCCTGTATATAACCCGTCTTATCAAAGTATATATTTGAAAAAACTGAACGACATTTGAATATATATGTATCAATCTATTTGTATTCCATTTATGTAAATGTAGGAGAACACCTACGACATGGTTGGGAAGGAGATGTGGTCTCTCAGCAGCCCAGACCTTAATCCAAGGACTATTTTGTCTGGGGCTATTTGCAAGGCGGACTAATAGATGTGCTCACAACAATAAAGCCTCCCTCATCACCGCCATCAAGAAGGAGATGACGTCCATGGATAGGGAGATGTTGAAGATAGCCTGTGCCACTTTCAAGGCCGCATACAGAAAGTTATCAATGCTGAGGGAGATTACTATAAATAATCCTATAGGGGACATCCTCACCTTTCAAATGCATTTTATTTGAATAAAATATCTCTATTCATAAGATATTTATTCAATTTTTTGTGAGAAAGAGGTTTCGCGCCAATTTTGTCTGTATAATATATGTAATATATTTATAGGTAGATAACACTTCTTTATCAAAAAATATATTTGATAGCACTTGAATGACATTTGAATATATGTATCAACCTATTTGTATTCCATTTTTGTAATTTATCCAAGAAAAATAAAGTAAATGATTAAATAATTATAGCCTTGGTAAAATGAGCATGCATAATATGAAAGAAAATTCTTGAATTCATGGTAATGTGATTTTATTAATTTTTGCATAGGAACACTAAGTTTTTGTAATATATTTGCCTTAATTTGTCCATTGAACTTCACCCGAATGGAAAGGATTAATCAATAAAGTGATAAAATTAGTTCATACAACTCTATCTACAACTTTCTTATATGTCCTAATATCATTATCATCTTTCAGTGAATTATTTTTTACATATGTGGGGCAAAGCTAAAAACGAAGTATTTTTTATTGTACTCTCGAAAATATAATTGACAGCTTTCAGTTTGAATAAATATAAACTCTTGTTTCGACTTGGAGCAAAACAAAGTATTTAGTGAAATATTCTGCAAAAACATCTACATAATTTCATTATCAATAATATATTTCATTTAAATTAAAAACTTAAATGTTAAAGTCATCACATTACTTGTAAATTATAATGAGTAATGAGCAAGCACAGTTAATATAGAAAATCGTAGAATTAAACGCTTAAAAACTTGTATTAAATATCAAAAAAAAATTATATATATATATAGTATATATATTTACACAACGAAAAAAGCTTACATAATATTTAAAATATTTAAAAAAAATTCCAATTTTTGTTGCATAAAAGAATAATATTAAAACTTTTTATCGTTTGTTTAATTATAAAGCTATATATATATATATATATATATATATATATATATATATATATATGTATATATATATATCACCATTATTAAAAATGACTTTATATTTTAATTTGAAATTTAGTGGATGTTGCCTCATAAATTTTTATCTAAGGACAGTTCCCAATTCTTATTCATTTCAAATCGTATGTAACTCTGCAGATTGTTATCGTGTAAAATTTTTTTCATTGTTCGATCTAGACTACATTTTTTTATTAAAAAAATTAAATTGGTGGAGTTACCTATTTTTATATTTTAAATATCTTTCCATGATATATTGTATGCTATGTATGACTAGTCTTTAGTCCTGACAATACTAAAATTAAATTTATTGATTTTGTCAAGTATTTTTGTTTAAATGTAATTATTTTTCGTGAATACATACAACAAAAATTTGGGTACATTTTTCCAAGAGTTTTTGACCAAAAACTTACGTTCCTATGCTATAAAAAAAGTTCAAAATATCTTTTTAATAAACAGATATAGATTTCTATAGATGGAAGTTCTAAAATTCATCAAATAAAAGCTATGCACTAAAAGTAAGGCAAACGTTAACAATGTTACATGGTTAAACATATTTTAAATTATTTTTGGCACATTTATTTGATTATAAGACTGATTAATAGGAGAATGATAATAAATATTAAAATATTTGGATAAATCACGAACTGAATCGAAATATTAACTGTTATATTTTTTTAGTACAACTGAGATGTCTTGTGTTAAATTTTGTTTTCGCTTCTATGTACTTCGGCCCTCCGTCCTTATTCAGTTCCTCCAGGAGGGAAAGCTTCCGTTCAAAAAGAAATTCAATCCCAAATGAGAGTTTTTAGCACTTAGTTCTCGCTGCACAGATAGTCCGCTGGATGCAGCATATTATTCCTCAATTTTCCAGTGGTTGGCACATTGGGGAGTGATAAAAGTTGTCAATCAGCTCTAGATAGCTTGACATCGAACGCTTTGTCGATTCGGCTCTGTGTCAGCTCTACTATTGTAACCGTTTAAAACACTTTCTGAAAACAAGTAATTTAATGTATTCTGTGATTTGCTGACAAATAGGGAGGAAGTTGCTAGCCTGTAGCGGTAGCACTTATCGGCAGAGATCAAAAAGGGTTACTGAAGAGGTTTCGGGATCCGTAACGAACGTCTGTGCTTAGAGAATATCCTTTCTATCCTTTGTACTCTTTTATTGTAAAAACATTTAGGATTCGTCAATCCCTCCTTATCTCACTTGACTTGGTTTACCTCGGAATATCGGCCTACGGAGAAGAATTCCTCCCGCGTATTAGCCTCGAGTTGAAGTTTATGGGCTTGGAAGGGCCAAGTAGAGGGAGGACTACTTCCATAATGGATTTCCAGGAGCATGCCATATTCTTCAAGTGGTTTCCAGGATAACGCTCATAAGAGCTCACTTGGTGTCATATTAATTATCTCCTTAAATGGCCAACTGGATCGCAGGTTTAAAATCTCTCATAAAAGGTGTGCCCATTCATCTCTATTGCCCTGTAGTCTCTTCATCCAGCTCATATTTAAGGTCTTCCAAACCTTCCCCACTCGTTGCATGCCCATGCCTCATGACGAGGTTGGTGCTGAGAGACGAATTTCAAGGATGTAGGCGCGTTTCCTTTCCCAAAGGAAACCATGCAGAGCGTACTCGACTTTTGTTTTAAAGAATCAGAGTACGGAATATATATCTCAGTAAATGGACCATACGTGTTGTAATGATGTTGTTCAATATCGCTATTTTGCCCACGAAATAATAATGAGATTTTCATAAAGTGATAAAGATTTCAAGAACGAAGATTACCTTCATTAATTAATTTGCCTTAGTTTTGAAACAATCCAAGAAGAGTTGCACGGTGTGAAAAGTTCAGAGACGGGGTAGATGTCTTTCAGCTCTGACTCATTGGGTGTGGGGAGTCATTTTTACTTTTATTTACTGATAGGCCCAATATAACTGATAATAGTTGTAGCAGACCGAAGGTTCTTTTCATTGCTAACTTCAGGTCTTTGGATGTTCCCCAAAAAAGCGCGGAGAGTTCATAATAATTAAGCTGGACTAATGCTTTTAGAAATTTATTTCTTCATAGAATTTTTTATTGCAATGTTTTTTGACAAAAGTGTAAACTTTTAACAGATGAATTTTATATTTACAAAAAGGTCCTTTTTCCAAATCTAAAATATTGTATACAGTAATAAAATTAGTTTTCATAGACTAATAATATATACGCCCTTATATTTCTATTCGTATATTCACTTGTATATACAGTTATATATACATACATAAATACGTAAGAATATTACATATTTTTCCGCCTGAATATATATGTATCTTCTTGTATCATTATTAAGCAGAAATAAAGTTTTTTATCTTCCCCAGAAGTATAAATTAGATATGCTGTAATGTAATGTATAAAAAAGAATTTTCTAAAATTTATATCATGAAAAACTTAATATTTCCCCCAAAAAGTCGATTTTCTTTAAGCATAAATATACTTTATGTGGCTATGTGACGGTTATGTTATTATCAAGGTATATATATATATATATATATCAGGAAACGACCGGGTACCAGCCCGGTCCAGTGTCTAAGAATCACCGGGTACCGGGGACACATCGACATAGCGCCCTCTAACTAAGACATTGTTGACGTTCGCAAAAATTGTTGTTCTTTGTCATTCTGTGACGACGTTTTTTTAGATAATAATTTTAAATATTAAAAAATTAGAAAGTAGTGTTGTACTTTTTGATAGGAAAAATTATTTTAAAGAAACGTCGTCACTTTCAGAATGACGATGGAACGAATATATTTAAAGTCCTGGACCCGGATTGAAAAATTTACTCCCCGGCCGGCTCCTGGCGAAAAAAGGTGTCCCGGTCGTTTCGGGTGATTATTAGGGTGATTCTTATTTCAAGTATTTCGGATTTGAGTGTTGCATGAAGATCATCTTGTGAAAGTTTGATCGAAATCGAATATAGCTTCGCAGGTGACATTGATCGATGCTTCACTTACTGCTCCGAGTGAATACTTTTCCTATCTGAAGTTTTATTACGTTCTATAAATAATGCCAGTCAAAAACTCAATGATATCATTGTATCCTAGTCATCTAAATGCTATTATAGCAGCAAGTAAATTTAATTGAGTATGTTCTTGATGTTTATGTTTTGACTATTTTTAGTGTATAAATTTAAAATCTTATGTTGTTTAGATATATATTTTATTTACATTTACGCAAACTTCAATGAAGTCTTAAAAGAAGGAAGTCTTAATTTCAATCTAATATACCACAAAGGTCTATTTTCCTAATAATATTTTTGGTTGTGATGCTTTAGGTAAATATATAAAGGCCCGAATTTTGTATTCTTGATAGACTTTATATAAATAATATTAATCGTTTTCGAGTAGTTTTTTTTGTTAGCCCTATTTTCCTTTTTTCACCTACCTACTTGTGCTCAAGAATATAATTGCCTTGTCTTACGCAGCACTCAAAAATGCTTAGGTACTCCTAAGCACACAACTCTATCTCTCTACATATACTTATCTTATGAAAAGCTCTCAGTGGAAATGGAGGAAGCACAAAATATATTTAGGGTTGGAATACATGTTTTTATATGCTTGCAAAAAAACAAAAAGGATAGAGAAAGAGAGGAAGAAATAAGGCATATGACTCCCATTAAAGAGCTCTCATAGCAATGACTACGATACAAAATTAATGGCGGGAGCTTTAAAAATAAACATACGATAGCTAAGGTCGGCTCTTGAATATGGTTTTGTCAGCTGAAGATGTTTCGATATTAATTTTGACCAAAATATACCAAAAAGTGAAAAAAGGATTATATATAACCTATATATATATATACATATATATGAAGGGTTTATACTATTTTGATACATTTGAAAAAATAGATCAGTAAAAATAGTATGTAATTTAAAACTTATTGACTCTATGATATGCGTGAGTAAAGTATATTTGTTTTTATTTATAATCTTGGATATATGTTAAAAATATTCATTATAAATTTGAAAAAACATATGGGAAAAAACGTTTTAGCTGACAGTTCACATATAAATAGTACAAGGTTGGCCTCCCGAATATGTAATGAAAGCATTTTCTATATTACAAAATATTAAACTCTGTGTTTAAATTTAATAATGATATTGCTTATCTAAGGAAATAATACATAGCCCAGTAATAGGCATGATACAACTCTATAAATGAAACTCTATGATTTGTATCAAATTCAGTTATTTTCAAAAGTATTTATATATTCTGATTTATAAAACATATATTTCATAGTAGATCTCCCCGGTATAAGGAGAATATAATCATTCACTTATATATAATTAATTATATTAAGTGAACGGTTTTGCAGCATAGAATAATATATATATTTTTTTAAATAGCATCTCAAAAGTAGGGAAAGTGAATTATACTCTTTTTAAATATCTTAGTACCTTTATATGCGTTGTATGACTTACATTTTAGCCGACGGACCATGAATATGTCACTTAACGAATTTGATTCCGCTTGGATCAAAGACTCTATCTCAATTCATACTCTGGGATCCTACTACCCTAAAAGTCTCTTAAGAAATCCTACATTTGAGGTTTAAAAAAAGACAAATATAGAATTATGTAGTTTACTTAATATACAAATGTATGATATACAGTACAAAATTTGATAATAATTTGTTAATATTATTTAGTACATGAAAATCATACATGAACAATTGTTTATCATTGAATATTATCACTTATTATTATTTATAACTAAATTATTAAGTTAATTTAAAATAATCAAGAGACAATGAACTATGTGCATATATATATATATATATTTATAATAAACAATGAAATATAAGAAGAGTGCGAATATAATCCAAAAATATATATGTACACATCCATGTATCATTGCTTTTTAATCGTATATTTAAGTCTCTTACTTATCATTATGCTTGATTACATTTTTTAACATTTGATTAGTTTATGAAGCTTATTATCCATATTTGCATGTCAACGAAGTAATATTTTTTTGTCAAATTATGCAATATTGCCTAAAACGCAGTTTTTGAAGGCATTCAAATCTTTGAATGAGGTTTCCGTAGAGATATATTTTATATTCAGAAATGATATGGTTACATAGAATGAGTTATATCATAATATAAGACTCTTATTCTTATAAATCTATTAAAACTGATTCTATTAATATCAGTTAAGAGTATAAATATCAACATTTAAGAAAGTTATTAAATCAAGGGATTGAGTATTCTATATATCCATAAAAAGTCAAGTATTTTCAAAGTATGAAAACCAAAGAAACTAAATATAATGTTTATTTATGTATTTGCACAACTGCTCAGTGAGTTTTTATTTTAACTTTATGTCGATATTGAGTTTATTGTACACATTTATATATAGCTTTTATTTTAGAAGGAAAATCAAAATATATATGATTAAAGGCAATACGTAACTAGCCGTTGAAAGCGTATCAAGAAAGCCTGTTTATTATTTTTAAACATAATGTTGTTCTTTTAAAACATACATCCAGTGAGATTGTTATTGTACTACTTTGAGCGTGAGAGAATTATAATATTTTTATAATAAGAAAATATATCACAGTAAGAATAAGAACCTATAAAATGTTTGCCATTTGTGTAATCTAAATTATTTGAATAATTTAATTAACAAGTAATATCTTTTGTTCATCTTAAGTATCTATCCATGAAACATGTTGTATTGCAATACAATTTCCAAGCAGTTTTTATCAAGTTTTACATTCTATACGACAAATAAATAAAAACATACACTAATAAATAATACTGTTGTAATCTTTATAAAATATGGATTACATAAAAAAATTAATTGAAGATGTTACTTCTAAACCAAATACTTATGTCACATAAGTGGTTTAACTACATAATAGTTTTACTTAAATAAACATTTTTTTTGTTTTCAATATAAATTGTTGTTTATTCAAATCATAAAAGTATTTTTATGATATAAGTTAAAGCTATTGTTTTACAAATCATGGAAGGGTTAATTCATTTTCAACCTCAAGCTTGGTTTAAAACTAGTAACCCGCATAATTGAATATATCATTTCCTTACTTTCAATGTACTTTGTCAATACCTATTACATAGGAAATAACGAAAAGAAATCCTTTTTAGAGCAAAAAACTTCTCAGGTAATTAAATAAGAAGCTTTTCATAGAAACAAATGAGATGGCGTTATAGGATAAAATAAAGAGGGTCAAAGAGGGTTTTCATCAAAATTATATGTGAATAAGAGCTTATGACTTACATTATGTTTGTATATATTTCGTATTAGGATTGATGCAAAATATGAATGGAAATAGGATTTTATCAGATACTGTTAAAAAACCTGTTTGCAGTCTTATATTTAAAAAATTCCCAGCTATAAAAATATTATTTTTAGCACTAAATAATGTTTAGTGGATTTTCTATAAATAATATTTTTTCTTTTTTTATTCCGAAGTTATTTAATTATTATTATATAATAACTTACTTTGTCCATGGCACATTTGCATAATGGCCTCTGTTGCGTAGTTAGACTCACACTTAGAGTTACGAGCCTTCTTTTTCTTCGTGGGAGGATATAACCCTGCCAGGAGATCATCGTAGACCGGAGAACGCGTTATAGACTCTTCAGAGGACAGTAAATGTGCGAGTTAGTCGCTGAGGCAAATGTCGCCGAGTAAATGGCGACCCTCTGATTGCTTCCCTCACAGTCCAGGCGAATATATTCCCGTGACAAACCTCTCGGGAGCGGAACTGGTTGGGCGACACTTATAGGTCACTTCAATGTACTTTCGATATCCAGCACAGGGGTCTTTCTCCCTGCCAAATATCTCTGGGGCTGTCACCATAGAGCAGACTTCGTGATCGTGACATTTGTCCTCAATAAACTTGAGGGCCTCTGGAAAGTCGCAGTCTAGGCCCTCAAAGCCTGTGTATTTGCGAGGATATACCTGTGTTGGAGGACATATCTGAAAAAGAAGTAGAAAACAATATAAAATGTATGATTAATATATCCAAATATAATATTGAACAATTTGTTAAAGACTACTACAAAATTATTAGTTTGACTTCAAATAAAAAACTAACAACATTAAGCCAAATGCACAAATACATACACTGTCACAAAGAATTCGTAAATTCAGTGGAAACGTGTTCACCTCAGATATTAAGATATAGAGAGCTTAATCCTTCAATTGCAGAGAAACATCGCTCAGCTGTATTCTGTGCTCAACATAAACAAAGTAATTTGTACTACGTCATCGTAAGTTGATCCTAGAGATATAAATATTTGTTATATAAGCTCTCGATGTCTTTATATTTCTATGGTTCACTTATCAATGCTAAACACGCTGGTCCCCTTCCTACTGAACATGAAAGGTTGATCAAATATAATTGAAAAGATCTTTGTTTCGATGAATTAGTTTCATGTGAATTAATTTTCTTATTCATAGCCACACGAATACTGCAATTCCATGGAAACTAATTGGCAAAAAATAATGAACTTGATACCTTTAGGGATTGTTATGATATTTATATAATATTATTACACTCAGTGTTGAGGACATGGATTCAAGAACTCCGAAGAAGAAAAATATGTATTTTAATATTCTTTATTACATTAGTTAAATGAGTTGAGTAACATTGACGCTATAATGTTCACTAAAAATGATACAGCATCGAAGAGTCGAAAAATGCTATTTAAATGTATATTTTGAGACAAAATTTCATCAAGTATTATTTTAAATAGTAAAAAACAATTCATCAAGTATTATTTTAAATAGTAAATAAACAAGAGAATATATTGCTATAAAAAAGTTATAAATCTCTGAATATTTGATATAAAAAATAACAGGAACTATTATGTAAAAAGATTAAAGAAATTATTTCTTATGATTTAAATTTAAATGCTTAATAACTAGATTATAAACTAATAGCAAAAAATGTGATACTCGCTATCCATTTTTGCTGTTGCAGCACTCCTTTGTATGGTCGTGTTCTTTTGCTGTATGTATGTATTTGCTTTTATCAATGTATATTTGTAATGTTTGTATGTACTATGGTAAAACAGTAATAAGTACTTAGTAACTAACTGAGAAGTACCTTGAGCCTTTTATGATTGACTTTCTTTATAACCTTTGTGATTAATTTTTTGTCTCGTGTTATAATACTTCAAAATCATTAGATTTGATAATTCAATGAATTCCTTTTATTAAGTGTAATTTGATGTTTCTTAATACACGACAAACCACATTACTTAATCAAAAACATTTAATTTATTTGGTTTCACTGAAGATAAAGTTTAGTTAAGTGTAAAATTACTTCATTAATTAAGTGCAAAGATTAACTTTTTTAAAACTAAAAAATGCTCTCTTAATATTTCACGACACTTTCCACGTAAGATTTACAATTGCTTTTATACAACCCATGTGTCTTTGTATCCAAGAAGTATCTAAATAAAACATGCTAAATGGAAAAGCTTCATAATATATTCATAAAAAATCACACTTGACAATAAATCTTACATATGACAACAATAATAAAAAATACCTTATATGTTTTCGAATTCAATTATAAAAAAATATTTTTCTAGATATGTATTATTTTACAAACCTCATGGAATGAATAGAAAAAGCTTTAGTTCATAATAAATTTTCATTATTATACATTTCTATCTTAATATAAATTTAAACAACATTCAATAAAATATTTCAAAATTTGATATCTCGATCGACTAATGTTTTGCTTCTGATTATAAGTTGATTTTGTTTTTTAATGTGATATTTGATGCTAATTTATTTCATGTTACACTCAGCATTTCACAGTTAAATACTTTTAAATTTAAATTTACTCATTAATCATTAGCAGATTGTTCAAAAATATCCCTATACGTTTAAATATTATGTAAAATAAAATTGAATATAAAAAACAGTTGATGTTTGCTCAAACACTGTGTCGTCTTCAACCTTGATAAACAATGCGTAATATTTAGAGTACATCTAAGTTATGGGTAGTTTCGACATTTCCTTCAATACATATATTTTTTCAGGACACTGATCCAAAATACATTTAACATAATGAGGCATTATGATGATAACGATATGTTTGTGGCTAAATGAAATATATAAATTTCTTAAAAAGTGACTCTATGGTTTAACGAAAAATAAGAAGTTTAAGATTACATTGATTTAGATATGTCAAATTCTTATAGTTTTATTATTCTATGGAAATAATTTAAGATGTTCTCTCCCCCATATTTTGATTAAAATACATATAGAATGTACATCCAAACAGAAAGGCACTCATGAATAAATAAACTGGAGCAAAAATATAAGAACAAAACCATAATTAAGTATTATGTTAATTCCTTTGGTCTATATGGTGCGACTGAGTTGCATATATATTTGAAGTAAAGGTGTGTTTAACTCCCAACTTTGAGGGTGCAGGTTCGCCTACCGAAAGGAAAATGTCAATCTACGTCAACCTCATTGAAAAGATACTAGGTTCGATTGATTCATTCCAAACAGATATTATTGGGTCAAGTAGGAAAAATGATTATTTATTTATGGTAAGATTGGTAGTTGTGTTAAAAAACTAGAATCCAGTTCTTAATGCCAGCAGTAAAATGAGCATTACAGATACAATTCAGGAATATGATTTTTTGTGTTATTGATTGAATCCGGTATGTATATTGGCATGGTGACATTCATGTTTATTTATATTTCTAGATGCTTTCTTTAATTAATAATCTCTATGCATAACCAAGCTGTCAATTATTCTATGTAAGCCCCAAATTGCTTTTCTCAACTATTTTTGCAATGGAAGACATGATATCATCAAGAGATATCACAGTATCTAAAGACAAATAATGGATCTAAATACGAAGTCAATCTATATTTGGAATCATGCCTTAAGCTAGAGAAGATCATTTTTGGGAATTGAGAAGTATGCAAAAATATTTAAGATGAAGCAATAAAGGAGTACATATATTTATGTGCTTCAGTAGTTTTAGATAAGATAAAAATGAAAAATACAAGATGTACATTGTTTCATATACCTAGTATTTTGTTAGTATTTTATATTGTAATAAAAAAAAATTAATGCCACAAAGCATAACTTTATTTAGTACCTTTAACGAATAATTATAACATAAACTTTCGACTTACAACAACAAAAACAAGGACAACATTTTGTAATACATAACACATAGCGGTCAATCTATATATATATATATGTTCATAAAATTCCTTCTAAAATATTTTGTACAAAAATATTAAAATTTTCTGGAAGGGGAGCTCTAGAGCTTCTAAATTATAAAAACTGCTTCGTATTTTTGTTACAATTAAATTAATTTCTTCTTTCAAAGGGCCAACATATATAAAAGCAAAATCTTTCACTTTCAAATGTATTCCAAATCTTATATACAATTCTTCAATCACAAAATGCCATACTCTTTTTAGCTGTTGAAAGTTCATCAAGAAGTGTGATGATGACTCGGGTTCAGTTCGACAAAAAAACACAATCTTTCATCCTCAGTCCTTCCATGGAAACTACCAAAAGGTAAAGTATTGGTTATCAATCGATAATTAAAGCAGTACCATTTATATGTAAATGTTTGTTCGCCAAAGATTTCAATGCATCCCTGACGGTACATTGTAATTCCAACCTTTCAAACCTCCTCTCAATCTGCCTAACAAAAACATATTTATCACTTTCCTGTATCAAAGCGTGCCTTAAATTTATATTTCTAAAATTTTTAATATAGTTAAAAAACAATCTCGGGGTCCAATCGGCCTATTTTTAACTTTAAATCCTTAATTACTTTTTCTCTCTCTAAGATCTCATTCATTGTATAAAAATTATTTTCATTTAAAACTTCCCCAATATAATTTATCTTTTCTTAAGTGAGGTGGACTTAAGAGATGTCAACCTTTCGTTGTCCAAAGTTGGTTCTTGCCAATTCATACTTGCAAAAATTTGGATTGATATTTCCCTCATAACTCCAACACTTTGTTTCCAAAATTTGCTTATGCCTTGCGAAGCATTAAGAACCTTGTCTGGACCCTTTCCTCTTACATCATCAATCGAAACTTCGAAAGTTTCTATCAATTTGATGTTTAACAAATCTGCCCATATTGCCCCAGGATCAAGTATTCGCTTGAACCAAGAGAAAGTGACCACTTTCCAAAAAGACCGAAATCTAACATTCCCAGTCCACCTTATTTCTTGCGAATAGTAATTATTTTCCATGTAATTAGCCTGCTTTACCATACTTGAATAAGAACTCTAACACAATTTCTTGGACTTTCGAGACAAGCAAACGGCAAAACGTGGTTGTTCTCAACAGGTGAGTCACCTTGGGAGAACAAACACATTCCATACGAATATTCTCGCAGGCAAATTTGCACTTAGTATTGTTGAATATTTGAGAGCCAAATTAGTTATTATGTTTTGAATATTTTTACAATTTTCGTCCTGATCTTTTGCGTCTACTGAAATAAATGAACCTAATATTTTCCAGACCTCACAATTTTTTAAACCATTATTATTATTTATAGCTTCAGTGCAATTTGAAATGGACCTAGACTTATCCACGTAATATCTAAGCCTGATATATTGTAATTTTTTTTAGAATATCTAACGTTGTTTTAATGGACCTATTAATTTGATCTCCATCACCAGAATAAATAATATTTAAGTCATCTGCGAATACTTCGACTTTGTGGTCCCGCCTTCCTACTTGAACTCCTTTTATATCTTGTGCAGTGTCAATTTTAACAATCAGTGGGTCGAGAGCTAGTATAAAAAGGTATGGTGATACTGGGTCACCCTTAATAATTATCTTAATAATTATTTAAAAAAAGTGATTGTTTATATAAACATATAAATGGACGTTTTTACTTATAATAATTATTTTCTTACACTTTAAAATAATTTATTAAATATCTTTACAAAAATAATTTACAAACAATTGTTTTACCTTTATGTCTGAGGATTCTAATATGATTTATTGCATTAAAAGTCTTAGTCGAACGTATAATTTTTCAATATATCAAATGTTTTAAACTTATATGATTTGAAAAATACATAGTTTGTAATTTTTTGTCTCATGTTGATGATGTTACTGACAAAAAAAGCCAAATTCTTGAGATGACTTTCTTGTCTATAGCTTACAATTTTGCTGGTTTGATAAATAATTCTGCCAAATCAGATAACTCAATCTTTTATTCTGTATGTGGTAAAATAAATAGAAAACCTCTTTCAATTTAAACAATATTAAAAAGTTAAACATTTCAACTTTTTTTGTCCCCATTTCGGATAAAGTAATAAAACAACAAAAGCTTTTATAAACTACAATTACAAACTGATATTTTGCAATTAGAACATCGTAAACATATTTCAAAATAAACAGATATGATAGATGAAATATAAAAAAAATAGTCGGAAAACGAAAAATAAAACATTTAATATTTATTTGCTTCTATCAATAAAAAATGAAGCAATAAGACATATTTTATTAATTTTAATACATTTAAATCTAAACATTATGATATGAAGAAAAAATGGATAATTTTCAATAATTGTTTATCAATTTACAGTATGTAAATGAATGTATTAATAAAGAAAATCATATATTACTTTTACTTAACTAATATACATATCATATATATATATTTATAAATATATATAAAATGAATTATTTAATACAAATATTTTTCTGCGATAAATATACATTTTTTAAATATTCGGTTAAATAAACTTAATGAAATATATTTTCCATTTAGCTTTATTTTATCTATATTATACTTGAAATAAATAAACAGTAGTCACGTTATAATTATTTTATGTTTTGACTTGGCTGTTAAAAACCCGTGGTATTCATAAATACATAACTCAGCAGTTATTTCAAAAGTGGTATCAATATTATTTTATAATATTACATTTTTTAAGATTAGAAAACAATAGATCAAAAACAAATTATTAAATTTCTACTACGTTGATTGTCAATATGTAAAACAAAACTAGGGTAAAGCCATTGAATTTTATACTTTTATTTCTAATGATTTTGTAGCATGTTCTGTATAAGGGCCTAGTCATTTATTTTCTTAATTATTATTGCATGTTAAATTTTATTTCCTAACTGGGCAATGGCTTTGGAGCAAGGGCAATCTTTACTACACATTAAGATGGAAATAAAACTAACAATTATATAAAAATATGAAGAAAAAAAAAATTTTTTATGTTACATTATAATATTCCTAGAGATTTTTGCGATAAAGATATTAACTGACTTTCTTCTTGCCTTCTGTTTGATCCTTCTCTTAATTTTATACCAACATGAATTGTATTATGAAAATATTAATATTAAGATATTTGATAACCGTCTTTGTCATACTATGAAGCCAAAAATACTTTGGAAGATTGGCTGATATGCTTAAAAAAGTAATTTCAAATAAATAAATAAAATATATGAGAAAGGAAGTTTAATGCTTGCACTCAAACAAAGGTAAAGCCTAAAGGACATGATGAATATATTTTTTTTAAATGCTTTATGTTCTAAATATGTAAGACAATATTTCATATCAAGTATAAAGGTAAAAGAAACTTAAATTCATAGTAAAGTATCATTAGTTTACTCAAGTTATATTTTTTTTGCCTAAATGGTTATTTTGAGTTTATTTCTTAGGATATGAATAAGGATATGGCAAAGCAATATATTTGTAAAATTTAAACAATGATCTTTTTTTGCCTATTTTGTTCGATGAAGTTGCATCCGAGTGAAAACAAGTAAGTATTTCATAGGATGTCCACGATTAATTGGAGCTATCTTAAATTCAACTTGCTTGATAAAAAAGGAATTCAAAGTTTATTTGTTAATATAAAAAATAGATATGATATTCAACAATAAATTTAGTCAATACGTTCTTCTTAAGTAGCCACCATCTTCTTCATCCTGCCCCTTCAGGATTTGCATGCCTTCATAACTTCTATGGGATCGACATAATTCCGCTCCCTCGCAGTAGAGCTCTTTAGGGCCACGGTGCTCTTCTGACTTGCACTGCACACCGCCCTATCCAACTTCCTCTTGTAATAGTAATCATACGAATTGAGTTCGGGTGCGTTGGAGGGCCAGATGTTGCGATCCTAGAGAGTTACGTAATGGGACTTGAAAAATATTAGTGGTCCTGATGGCGATGTATGCGAGCCCGGACTCTTCTTGGAAGATAAACTCCCTCCCAGAGGCAGTATCCTCCATCCAGGGGATGACCAACTCCTCCATGACTACTCCATTACCTCACCGGTGTTGCAGTTGACAGTCAAATTTATCACAGAGATCAGAACTTTGTGATGAAGACTGTAAAGACCTCCTCTCTCTCTCTTTGGCAAACCACCTTTTTACTTGTCGCTGTAGCTTTAATCAACATTCATGATCTGCTCGTCGTAGAATACGATTATTATTTATCCATCGCTCTTCAGGTTATTTAAGAGACGCTTGGTCTGGTGACCTGCAAGGATTTCGTGAGAATGTGTTGTTTGGCCATTCGGTATGATTCGTATCCGAGGTCCTTATTCACAGCCTTGGAGATCAGCTGCTTGCTCACTCCAGGTTCTTGACCAACTTGGACAAAGAAGTCCACGGCGAGGCTTGCATGGAAGCAGGAAGTGTGGATTTGTTCACTTCTCATGTTGTGGGCCTTGCGTCAGACCTTTCCCGCAGCCTTTCCTGGCGTCGAAGACCTGGCATAACGTGGTCATGGCATAGGTAAAAAACTTGTACATGTGTTCCATGCGAGCCAATGCGAAGATGGCGTCCCTCCTTGTTCGTTACATAATGACCAATGTTTGTTGTCAAAAGAATTGTGGTGGAAGTTAAAGTCTTTTGTTCACGCAAACATTCATGTTTGTATGATTTAACACCATTTATCCACATTATGGGTCTGCATGAAGTTAAAATAAGTTCCTATTTATCGTGGACACCCCTTGTGCTTAAATCAGTTCATCGGACCTATTATATTACAAAGGAGCCAATAAATAGTCATCATCCCATCTCGGGAATCGATCCTGCGCCTTCGATATTGGTAGATGAGCACACTTTTACCAAGCCAAAATATTTTGATAAGGGTGAAACTATAAATACAGATTTGATTGCAGTTTAAAATATTTTTTATTTATTCATTTTATAATTAATATGTATTTTTTATATTTAGAAAAATTTAAAAAAGTAAATCATATTTTAAGGTTTTTTTAATAATACTTATATCACATATTAAAAAATAATATTTATTCAAATAACATTGTTTACACATTTTCAAATAAGCCAAAAAAGTTGAAAATATAATACTTACATTCACACTTCAATTGAGTCAATTATAGTAAATTATATCATTATTTTGGATTTTATTTGAACTCTATACATATTCTGACGGCCTTCATTTCCTTAACTTTGTAATTTCCTAATCTTTTGAATGCATATTAATATATCATAAATATTCATAAGCTCCATTATCCATAATTGCTTAATAATATAAAGACTATTTTATATTATTCATGGAGACAAAATGTCTGAGATCATTTGAAGGGCTTCTCGTTCATAGTGTGTTTAAAACTGTTTTTCCCCGAGTCTGTTAAATACTTATACATTGTATACATTAAATGGGAATATATAAGAGGAATCTTTATATAGTATTCTGCGGTGAACAATTATTTCTACAAAAACTTTTTTTATTGTTGTTCTAACCAGAAATTATAAGAAACTGCAGAGTATAATCATGGAGAATTCTCCTGTTAATATTATTCACATAGTTTTTCTTTCAACCATTGACGTTCGAGAATAAAGTCCCACTGTAACATATGTAGTATCATCTCTTTGGAAGGAAGGATGTTCAAATACAGGAGCAGTTATCCTTCAATAATAAAAGAAGCCACATTAGGGCCTCTTTCTTCAACGGGATGGGTTATAATAAAAGAAATGTGAAAAGTGATATAAGAACTTTGGATCATATTATGAGGAGTCACAACACTATTGGGAGTTGAAATGAAAATATTAACTCAATGTTAAATATTAAATTCTTTTTTTTTTGCCTATATAGTTCGACATAATTGAAGTATCTGACTGAATATAAATAAGCAATCTAGCGTGTAAATTAATCTATCGAACCTAGGATCTCTCTATATTTTTTTTGCCTATATGGTTCGATAGAATTGCAGCATCCGACAGGATATAAATAAGCATTATAATTAGTCAATCGAACCTAGGATCATATTGATGAGGTAGACCAAAAATGACCATCCCCTGTCGGGAGTATTCGAACCTGTAACCCCCAACATTGAGAGTTTAACACGCCTTAACACGCGCGGCTATTGCACCCCTTTGAAAAGAGAACAAGCTGTATAAATTTAGGAAAATATTAGACGTTGTGTTACAATGGAACCATTTTTATGCTTGCGAAGTTGAGTCATTTTTTTCCTATATGGTTTAACAGAATTACATATAACTGGATTAAATAAGCATTATATCATATAACTAATCTACCTAGGATCTTATCAATGAGGTAGATCAAAAATGACTATCCCTCTCGGGAGTATTCGAACCTGCCCCCCATCATTTAGAGTTGAACACGCCTTAACACGCACGGTTATCGCGATCCCTTAAATTCTTTGGAATACTAATTATCGGTTATCGGGGATTTACCTATGTCAGTATCAAAACCCTTTAGAGTGACTTAAAAATATGTACACATATTTTTTAATTTGAGCTTAGGTTCATTGTCAGGATCTATGTATAATGATGTGTAATTTTACGTTAAGCTTGGACCTTTTTAGCAAATTACAAGGCTATGATGTTTATTTATATAACATATTTTTGTATATTTCTAAAAATAAAAAAAAGGATTTTATCGATCTATTTCACATCTGTTAAAACATTATGAAAAAATTATATTTATATATATATCAATTAAAGATTAATCATACATATTTAGAAGAATTAAAATGTAATATACTGCTTCATTGTGAATTTAAATATCTTTTATGTAATATGTTACGGATTATTATGTTTTTAGGATAAGAGCTATTTTATAAAAGAGATAACAAAATACTTGAATTACTACAATGTGTATTTATGCTTTTACTACTTATTTGCTCTGTTTTTTGTATTTTTATTTTATTTAATCTATATAATAAAGAACAAAAAGGAAGACAAATAATAATGTTAAAGATATCTTTTGATAAGATACTATATTCAATTCTATTAGGCGGGTCCAATATATTTGGATCTAAACGACATTTGACAAACTTATTTTGTTATTTTTAAAGAAATCAAGAGACGTATATAGAAGGTTTTGGTGGAAATCATTTTTTGTTCATAAAAGGATTAAGGTATTTTTTCCTCTAGTTCTTTACTCACAGCGTCTTATCCATTTGAAAAGGTAGACAACCATAAAGGATAATACTGGCTATGTTCACGTTTTCTTAAGATTATCATATAATTTAGCGTAACGAGGTTTGTCACTCACATGTTCCTAATTTAATTTAGGACACATTGAGAAAGCCTCTGCAGAAGCACCCATTTCATTTCAAAGAAAAAAACTTATATAAGTAAATATCATTATATATGAATATTATTTTATTATTTCTTTCATTCAATAGTTAATTTTGTATTTGTATTTTTTTTCATTTCATTGTTAATTTTATTCTATGTCCAAAAATATATCAAAACTTTAAAAGAACTATTATAAAAATTCATGAATTGCATTAATAAATATTACAAATTAAGTAACTAATCACCCCACATTTTATCGGTAAATATATTAAATCATAAAAGGGTGATCATTGATTATCCTTAAGAGTATTCAGATTCCGTATTATTATTCTGTCATGACAGAACATGTAAATATTTCATATCAATCATATATTTGAAAAATTAATATTTTCATAGACTATTAAGATATTTAATTAAAAATATTACAAATATTTTTTTTTTTATCAATGTTTTCAACCTAAAAGGGCATTATTAAACAAGAAAAATAAATAAATGAGAGAGTGCGATAGGTCAGTGTGTATTAAGGCGTGCTTAACTCTCAATGTTGAAGGCCCAGTTTCGAGTCCAGAGAGGTCAATTGGGGTCAACCTCATTGATAGGTTCGATATACTGATTTTAATGCTTTAATACTTATGTATATCAAGTCGAATACAACTATATCGAATCAAATATGCAAAAAGTTACTTAGTAGAAACACATTTACAAAGGTAAATATATTTGATATTTTATCTTTAATTAAAACATTCCTCTCTAACATATGAACTCTATAAAAGCTTCGTCTATACACTTGATATGAAAAAAGATAGCCTTTTATAACAAACACAGCTCATTTCACTTTCTTCCCAAGATAAAGATCCTTCGCACATGCTTCCATTCAATACATTTATCAAATGGATCCTCACAAATCCCACCAGTTAACCATTTCAATAATCCTACCCGTGAGAAGAAGAAAGAAACTTTATTTGATAAGAGTTAAGTATGACCTTGCAAAGGATAATACTAATAGTGCTTAGCCATAAACGATCCCTAAATACCTTTGGGAATTTTATACTTGCTCTTTTTATATATGGAATGAATAAGACATATGGTGCTTGAAGACGTCTGAGGGGTTTGTCAACACAAATCCCTGACTTATGGTGCTTTAATAAAAAGGCATAAAAGTAAACAAGGAAAAACAAAGTTTTTTTTTGGAAGGCAAATAAAAAAAGAAGAAGAAAAACGCACATGTGTGAAGCAATTAGTTAATAAACAACCATACAGGAGGATTACTTACTTTACATAGTCATTTTCTTAGATTTACATATATTTACATCTACTTTTTTCACAGCCATATGCGATGTATGATGAAATCATCATTTAAAATAATGGCATGCTTTAAACAAATATATTCCCAATAAAAATTAAGAATAATAAAAAACTTGTTCTTAATAATTTGCTACCGGGAAATTATGTCTTCATACGGGAACATCTAATTTCCTCAAAACGCACGCTATTAAGTGATACAATTGAACATTGACATTAGATAATTTCAACTGATCAGAACATCTTAAGGACATTCATATATTATTCTATATAATTGATATATCCATAGTTTTTATATGGTTCATGTTTCCCTCAAAAATATTTTTTTGTATTCTATGAAAAACATATTCTACATATTTTTTGAGATAATGGGTTAATTACATCAATTTTGCTAACTGACTAGCTACTTAACCTTTTTGAGATATTGTGAAACATTTCTACCGTACAATCTGGTACGTAGGCTATGTATTACTGAAGTCATTCATAATAATCTTCTGCGTAATTATTTAATTAATTAATTTAATATTATCATATTGATGACTTACATTTTAAAATGAATGATTATATAAACTTAAAAACCTTCTTAAGGACTTTGTCCATAGCTTGATATAAAGTAGTGAATTATATTTTTTTGACAGACGGATACAACTTCACCTTTAAATCAATTAAATTTACAAACTGTAAAACCTAAAGAACGAACCCTTCTTTTATTAGATTTATATAAAATAATATATATACAAATACAGTATGGTACTAAGTATTTATGTAAACATTATATTCAAATAATGAGTATTTGATCCAAAAATTAAGTGTCTTTTTCTCTTTTCGGTAATATCTTTATTTGGCTTGAATATATAAAAACCACAATAAAGTATATAATAAAAAACAAATATAAAAGAAGAAAAGTTCTGTTAAAAATATACCATTATAAATATTCTGCTTTTAATAATACATGATTATTATATATTTTCAAATAGGATTCCTAAACTGAATAGCTTTAACTATACATAAGTACTATATAAATACTTTAAATAAAATAAGGAAGCGGATTTGCTTATTGGAAATGTTGAAGGACCCGATTCACCTCTGCCCAAGAGAGGAGGGTCAAAATTGATCAGCCTTATTGAAAAGAGTATCCTAGATAAGCTATAATGTTAATTCATGTCTAAACAGAGGCTGCACTTCCCTTCCTCAACGAAATGGCTGACAAGGCAGTGGCACTGGAGACCTTGAAATGCTTCTACTCCAACGACGGGAGCGGTGGTGCCAGGAGCCTGGTTGGTTATTTCGTCTTCCCATCCCGAGGAGGCCCATGAGGCCCATCACTTCAGTGGCGTATCCACTTGGGAGGGAGACGGCTACCTTTAGCATGCTAAGCAATATCAGTGTGGAACATGTTTAAGGCCTTGAGGTCGGCCAGGACACTCCACACTGCCAGGACTGCAGCTAGGGTCATTGTCTCCACATAATTCATGCTGCATTGGCATTTATTTGATTTGTTGTTTTTCATAATTTTAACTTTTTTATCTATTTACTTTAGACTGGTAACAAATGTAACTAATATACCCCATGACAAATATACTCGATTACACACATTCTTTTATCAAACCAATAATGAATGAGGAATTTACGATCGACTTTTTAATAACGAACGAAGAAAATATTGTATGTAGGTAGGGTAAAATGTTTATTCATATCCACGCAGAGGCTGCATTTACATGGAACCAAATAAATTAAAATATATTTATTCTTTAGTTTGTTGAATAATTTAAATACATGAACTTTAAATTTTATCGATCAGAAAAATATATATACGAATGTTAAATTACACAATGGCTTAACTAAATAAAATGTAGACTTAAAATATCAGCATAATCAATCTAGGATAAATTTTAGAAAAATGTATGTTTATGATGTTTATTTTTTTAAAGGGCCAATTTAATTTAACATACTAAATAAAAGAGTATTCATATACCCAGTTTTCTTTTTTTTTTGTTAGGCGAAAGAAAGTAAAAGGAGTCCTAGAAATCATTTCCTATAACCCTATTTCTCTATTCTATTCCTTAAATGTTTGTTTTTAAAGAACTCTCATAATCATGATAGCCTCATTGGCTTTTTTACCTCTTTCCATGCGTATAGTTGATATAAGGGCTCTCTAATACCCTTTCTACATTTTCTTAAAAGTAATGGCCCCAGTAAATCTTCAGAGGAAGAAAAAATGCCTTTGTTCTCATTGCCTATTTGAATATCCGTGTTACTAAAAACGAAAATAAACAATCATATCTCCTTTTCTTAGATGGTTCTAAGTAATACAATATATTTTCCCTCTTATATAGAGACAGTAAACTACGTAAAGGAGATTAGGTTTCTTTAAAAATTATTCTTTATATATAAGTTCTATATAATAATATTATGGTTTTCAAGTACTTTCAAATACTATTTTCAATTACTTTTTCATTAGTTTTAAGATATGCTTTGACTTTGACGGGAAGTATTCATTTGTTGTCACACTCCAAGAGTTTTCCAGAATCGATGGTAGAGAAAGCTCTCCATATTTTGCCGCTGCTGAGAGTATTATCTGTTTAAGTTCCTCGTATCTGGTATAATCGTATGCAGTCAACCTTTTCGAAATAAGTGTATCAACAATTATGATTGTGTATATAATCGCTTTAGAAGCATCTGAAAGATATTTTTTTGATTATTTGGGAAAACAAAACAATACAACGACTTTCAAAATGTTATTGGACTCTTTAGCAATCCCTTGAATAAATTAGAAATGCCTCAATCAGCAAAAGCATGCAACGTGTGGACATATAATTTGCCACAGCCCTTGCAATGACGTCTGAATACTATATATAATTATAATAAATCTGTAATTAGGCTGCATTTTCCCCCATCATGAATCCCTGTTATAAAAAGCATATTTATTTTCCTCCTAAACGTTTTTCCTTCTGAAGATAGGGCCTTTAGCTTGTTGTCTCAAGTATGACTCTTCTGAAAAAAAAATATGATTTATAAAATATTCCTCTATTATAAGAGCATACATAACAAAGCAAGTCTTAGTTCAAAGGAGGCTCCTATTTGTAAGGCTTCCTTGTATGGACAGCAAATACATGTTCCTATTGTACCTATTCCAACCTATTCGAGCCGCAGTATGCTTCAAACTCTTTCATACATTCTATGTATTAATGCATTCCCTTAAAGAATTCATTAAGGAGTGACTGTGTTTACACTCTCTAAAAATAATGTTGTCTTACAATACACAATGAGAGTAGCTTATAGAAGCACCTTTATACTTGGGAACAAAGGACCCCTTCATCACGAGAAAACAGTGTCGTTCTTTGAGGGTTTAAAAAGTAAAAAAAAACGTCATAGACAACTGAAGTTGCTTCTCTCATGATATGTGTTTATGACTTAAACTCTCACCAGCGGAATAAAGGGAACAATATGAACTAATGTCAGAGCTTAGCATGATATTTAATTAATCATCTATTGTTATAAAGTCTATGGACCATAATAACATAAGGAAAATGACAAATGTACAAAGATATGCAATATATATTTGAGTGGAAATCATTTAACCGTCTTTCAAATAATTTCAAATCCTAACAAAAAAAAAGTTTTACGTCGACTGTTTTTTCCAATATCATCTAAAGCATACGTTACAGTAAGAATGAGTAACCAGGATTATACACAATCATTCAAACCGTCTGACTCCACATGCCACAATTATAACTTATTTAAATTCCAAACCCACCATCCATAGAGGCTTTCATTTTTTTTACAAGTCATAACTACAAAAAACAGAGGATCAAACTTCACTGGTCATCGGCTTCTACCATTATGATATATATATCGTGGCCACAAATCTTAATCTCTAATATATCATTGTGTTCCGATTCTCTCAATTTTACCAGATTATTCAAGAAAGTACATTAATCATATATATGTAATATTAATTTTATGTAAAACTAGAGGCATATATACACTCAGAGAGTGTGTACCTCCGCCGATCCCCACAACATTCTCATTCAAACATTCTCCCTTTCACACGCCCGATTTTCTATCTCTAATCATTATTTCCTCTCTGTTAGCTCTTTTTGCATATTAAAAAAAACACTCAGAGACGGGAAGAGGAAGAAGTTTAAGTTACGTCACTGGGTTAACATAGTCCTGAGCTGATATATGAACAATAATACGTCAATGAATATTTTTTTAGCGTTTGTTCTTGCCTACTCCCTGAATAGAGACCCCATTTCATTTAGTATTTTGCTCATTTTGCATATTAAAAAAGCACTTAGAGATGCCAAAATTTAATCACTTGTTCCTTTTGGCATTTCCAACAACTCCACAAAGTTTCATTTGAATCCGTTCCGTACTTTTTGAGTTATCCTTCTGACAAACAAACAACAAAACAAACGCCAGTGAAAACAATACCTCCTTCGGCGGAGGTAAATATTTTTCTTTATACTTTTTTAAAAGTTTATAATTCACAAATACCAAATTGGATTACATTGTACTAAAAGATAAATGGGAAACGAGGATGTGTGTGTGTGTGTACCATTAGCGTCAATACAAAAGTGATGAAAGAAGATGTTTTTAATATGTTTTTAATACATTTATGCATTTTTTTACATATATTCTAAATATAAGAAACATGGGCAAAATAATTGTAAAAATAATATACTTTCTGTTCAAAATTATAATTCCTGCAAATGCAAATATATATATATTTTTTTTTATCACGAACATTTTAACTTTTATATAAAAATCATATTTTCTATCATTTGAATGTCATCTATTTACAAAGATGAAAGCAAAAAATATGATGTATGAAAACGGGGCTCTAAATTACTTTATTTATTACGTATTTTTAGTCAGGTATAAAGGGAGATGTTGATGAAGATTCATTGAAGACAGTTTTGAGGATGACATGACTATATTTTAAAGAAATTGAAAGACAATGAGGCTTTACGTATTTTAGTGTTGCTTTATATTGGCAGTTTTATCGATTATTTTTTGTCTGTAAGGATCCTTGAGGGCGAGCAGTGTTTTGACATATTTATTATATTCAAGTTATATTTTAGGCGTAGCTTAAAACGAAAAAATGAATATTGTATGTTGATATAGTCATTGGTAAGCTGTAAATGTCTTTATTCCTTTTTCAATTGGAGCTCAAAATACAGTTACTTAGACGTTAGTAAAATTAATTCTTTAAAATATTGAAGAAGAAAAACTTTATTCTATTAATTAATTCAAATATCAATAATTAGGAAATAATGAAATATATTGACTCCTCCATATATACCTGCCCTTTTTACTTTGTACATATATCCTGTTACAATTGAAATAAAGACCTTATATTAAAAAATATATATTGAATGAATATCAGTTAATGAACCAAGCAAGTCATTCATTAAAAAGATAATATTGAAGTTAAAATTATACAATTTTGAAAATGTTTTATGCGTGTAAGTATTACAGTTCTGCAGGTTAGTTATCCTACCTGTTTAGAAGCAACAAATTGCATGATCATGCTTCTAATAAATCATTTTTAATCATTTATATTTCACGTCATTATACTTTGTTAAATAGCTCAAATAAAAGGAAAATAACATTAAACCATATTATTCTTCTACATAATAAAATATATTATGATTTTGTCTAATTATAATTTTTTAATTGTGTCCTCTATGTAGCTATTTATCTATACATGTCCAAATATACTTTTAATTTGAAACACTTATAAATTACCAAAAAATGTAATTATTGAATAATTTTCTCTAAGCACACTTTTTTCTTTCTTTTGATTTCAACTCGTTACTTTTTTTTCAACTCGGTAATTGGTTGGCTCATATTATAATGTAAAAAACAAGTAGTATATTTTTCTGTATTTTTACGTATGAAATGTAATTGATTAAAGACATTTCAAGGCTCTGAGTTAAATATAATGTTTATTCCTATTTACCAGAAAGTTATTTATCGAATCCTAAAAATACTAAATGATGTTTTAAGAATCGAGTCATTAACACAAGCCTATTAAATCAAATACTTATTATAACACTTAAACCATTTCAATCTGTGAGATATACGAATAAAAATGCAAAATGCTTGAGTGAAATAAAAATATATTTTTGTCTATTAAACTCTTAGATTATACTTAACTCGACGGCTAGTACACCTGAGGAAGGCCAATTATTTGTTAGTTTAAAATTAACATTTATTTTTCCTTGGTTGACAACCATTTATTGACACTTTAATACTGAATCAAAGTTTCATTATATAAAGTGAAAAAATATTAATATTTTTGGCAGACTTAGCAGACTTATAAATACTTTTCATCACTTAAGTCTCTTCCTGTCAGTCTACACATACGTACATACAATATATATTTGCATTCTTAGTATCTGCATTTTTCTTCTTTTTATGTATGTATGGAAATAGCTTACATAGTCTATATCGATTCTAATAAATGAATATTCAATGTTTTTCTGCAGAGATAAACTTGGGCCATAAATATTATATATATAACATTTACTCTTCATCTCAATGTTTTTCTTCTTCCACCCTTCCATTAATTAAATAAAAAGCCAATCTTGCCCGAAAGAAAAAGATCTGACTCGAGTTATTAATTATTCTCATACGTTAATTGAATATAAGCATAAATAATAATATTATTATTTTATATAACTTGGCTTTTCTCCAGTGGATTCGTTTATTGTTATGATATATCTTAGATTAAATATGAGGGGGGAAGGTACGGTTAAAAAGTGGTCAAGTAAAACTGGAAGCCTTCTAGGGGAATTCCTTTTATTATCAACATCAGTAAATTAAGTATAATGTGATTAATATATATTTGCCTTTGTTTTAAATACATATAATTTCTTAAATGTACGTTATATTTTTAGGCACAAAGTAAGCAGACAATTATAATATGTCATTCAAATAATTCAAAATGCATGTTTGTTTTGTATATTTTTAAATAAGTTTAAAAGTGATCACACTTCAAATTCTCATCGATTGTTAATCAAAAATGTTATTTTACGTATTTGTATCAATAAAAAATCCTTTAAGTTTTTATTATTTGTAAAACAAGTTAAAGAAAAAAATACCTCCACGGTTTTTATTTGATTTTCCTATGAAACTTTAGTTTTTACTTTACTTTGATTTCTTATAAATTAGGATTCAGTCAAATGGACTTATTTTTTTCGTCAATAAAGTTTTTTGTTAAAAAACTGTCAAAAAAGAATAAGAAACACGTTAGTATTAATATTTCCTTTTCTATAGCAACGATCATTATATAATCTGACCAGGCAATTTAAGAATTCCTTTAAAAAAACATAGTTTTCGTAAAGTTGTCTCTACAGCTCTGAAAAATATATTTGATGTACGTTTCCCAGTCAATTCTTTGTATTCAATGTAGCGTTCGGGGTCCTTATTTGCAGGACTTCAAGGTCCTCGACCTAGAGATTCTTTTTCTAATTCAATGATTTTATACTTCATAATTTTGAATCGATGGCAAGGTTGAATTTCTTTCTTTCTTTGTCTTTAACAAAAAAATAATATATTTTCAAAAGATTGATTTTTGTCTATTTTGTACATATTTAGTTAAAAATCGCTTGACCAGCATAAGAACAAGGCAATCAATGAAGGCATGAATGACTGAATTGATGCATGTATACTTTTTATATAGAGATGACTTACGAAGTACAAAGTGGTCAAGAAGGCTCTCAGCTACTTCAAGTGACTTTTCAGCTTCAATCATTGAGCCAATCTAAGTTCGCTTATCTCCTTTGTAAGCTATTTTTCAGCTTGTATAACAACTTAGTTCATGTATTTATTTATTTCATTCTAATAAATCTCGAAACAAGTTTCACTGCATCCACGCAACATTGGAATATTTCAGCTGGTTTGTCTACTTAGTTCATTTATTTATGTATATTTATTCTAATAAATCTCAAAACAAGTTTGACTGCATTCACGCAACATTGAAATATTTGCAAAAGCTAAGAGTAAATACTTTTAAAGCAATACTTTTTATTTTAATTTATCAATGTGATCATTAGTGTAGTTTTTGTTTGCTTATGATAAAATTCCTTTACTCGTAGCTTATAAACAGTTATTTTTTTGGGCACTAAATGGGTAAGTGTGCTCAACTCCAAATGTTGAGAGAGCAGATTATACTCCCGAAAAGGAAAGCCCATACTAAAGATCCTTGATTGGATGGACCATTTGGTATTGTGCATTCAAGTTCACAAGGCTATCACAATTCCATTTAAGGAAATAGGCAAAAACATATATTCATACATAATTTATTACTTAGTAAAATGTATGAGTAGGATTTTAAAGGCATCCCTTAGTGGGCAAACGCCCATATGTTTACAATCCATATCCTTAATGCCTCTCTATAGTAAACAAAAAAGTATTTTTGACCATTTCACAGTTGATTGCCTAATGTTTTTTCGGCCTGATTGTGTTTTTATACTCATGTCAAAGGCATAACTACAATACAAACAAAAACACAGCAAAGCAACAAAGGGATGTCATACCTATTAAGGTACATACATTTCAGAACAAATTAGGAATGACAGGGCAACCCTACCCGCTCTTTTCTCCACAATGTCGTCTGTCTTATATCATATTACCTTGCTCTTTGCCGCCGTAGGCAAAAAAATGAAGTCAGGGATAAAGTCAACAACTGGGCAGGTTCCCCCTTCCTCTGTTCGTTTTTATGAAGGGTTTGAAATGAATTGCTGGCAGGTCTCCAGAGGCTGTTAGTCAAAAAGGGGAAGAAATATAATATCTTGTCGCGTGTCTCCTGTAGGTTTATTTCATTGACGCATAACTCTTTTGAGCTAACTAAGACAACTAGACTTCATCTATTGATTTTTTTAAATATATGAGAAACATTGTTTGTAAGGGGCATTAATAAATGTCTACATTATTCTTAATATTAACCGTTACATATATATAAAATATTTCAATTTTTGTAAAAGTATTCTTTTTCTCTCATTTGCAAGGTCTTTATATTATTTAATATCAACTTTGAATGATAATGATAATATATAAAGCAAAATTGTATCTTGCTAAAAAACATACATAAGTAAATTAAAGGTTATTTTTGGGTCTTTATTATACATTTAAAAAATATAATCAGCCATGGACGAAACCATAGTCATGACATTTAATAATGCACATGAATACACATTATGACGATACTCGTACATTAAAAAAAATTGGGTATAGAAAAACACATTCACAATATTCTGGATTGTATTTCTCACTAGATGGAAAAATAAGTAAAGTTAAATGAATGAATCCCTTTCCAACCCTTCCCTGAATGAATTTGTAAATCAAAAGTAATAAAAACATAATCAGCTTATAATTATACAATTCACTTCAGGAACATTAAATAAATTAGCTCACCGGTTTTCTTTCTTTTCATAAAAATGTATTTTTGCACAAGTCTTTCAAGCGTAAAACTTATCTACAATGTAAGCAATTTCAAATGTAATCCTAGGTAATCCCTTTTAATGAGGCATTTCTTACGTTTTATATTTCCAAACGAAGGAAAATATGTATCTGTAATGAGAAATCTCTTCTTTCTTTTAAAAACTTTAAATCTTGCTAATTAATGATGCAATAAATGCAAATACTTTAATTTTGTACATAACATTAAAAAAAGGAGCTCTTAACTTATTCAAGAAATACAAAACAAAATGTTTCTTTGTCAACTTATTTATATTCTCATTAACTACTAACATTCATGGTTACTGACGCCTTGCTATATTTTTGAGTGAGCTTCATTTAAGATTTGATTATGTTTACATAGTGAGACAGACTTAATTATTTGTAGATAAAAAATATTTTGCATGACATGTGCATTGGAGCAATACTCTTATACTTTTGTTTGTTTGTTCACTTAAAATTATTAGTTTAAGTTTTAAGACATATTTGTAGAAGTATATATTTTTTAGAATAGTTTAACGTATTATTTGTGATGATGAACACCATTGATCACTATTATAGTCTGAACTCTGCGATGGAAGGGCGTGCACACATTCTTGTTATAGGCCTATGGTAAATAAATCTTGAGGTCAACAGCACTGTTGTCATGTTTGGCAAGTCCCTGGACCCCGTTTGCCACCAAATGTTTTGCTTCAGGTCTGAGTTCTATGGATGTCAGAAGTGCTTTGGCCAAAAGTTCATTTTTTGATATCCACAACTTGATGACATTTAGGCTAGAGCACCATCCTTCCTGAACGCATAAGAGGAATTATAGGGCTTTTTAAAGACCTTGTTGATCTATGGGTGTACCTTAGTCTTCATGATTTTTAAGTAGTCAGTTGCTGGTACCCAGTAGATAACCTAATTGGAGATATATTATATCCAGCATCATCACAGTCTTTGTAGAGTACAGGAGTTCCTTGTAAGTGTCCTCGATTATCATGATACATCTATAATTCTGCTGTTTTTTGACCGGATCGACCGTGAAGGTCTTTCGTGGGAGTAAAAAATTACCATTTCTTTTCAGATTATTTAAAATGAGCCGATAGTGCATATCTCTGAGACTTTTCCCAAGCAACCTTGACGGCTCTTGACACAGTGGAGGCGCTCGCTTTCTCATGTAGGTCAAGTCAGAAACTTTTATTGTGGGATTGTTTGTAAATAACCCCTGACATTTTCAAGGGTGATCTTCTTTGACCTCCCACTTCTGGTATCACCCTTGAAGTCTATCTTTTCTTCCAGACGTTTTCTGACCCAGTACTCAAGCATCATCTGAACGTTTATCAAAGTTGTAACTTCCGGCCCTTTGGCCTCCATGCGCACTAAAAATCTGACTTTGACAGTCCAGTATTCAAACTACATGTGATAATTTATGCCTTCAGCTGATTTGCGCAACATATCAGTGTTTAATCACTAAACTACAATAAATTATGGTCCAAGAGGTGTGACAAGCCATTTTTATACCCGGGGTGTAGTAAACAAATAGTTATTTACAGAGCAATCACATAAATAGTATCTCTGTGTTATATGAATCACAGTTTAAAAACGATTCATGACACACTCACTGGAAAATATTTTTTGTTAATTTCTTTAGAAATATAATTAATTGTAAACTTCATTTGAAATTTCTCTGTGGTTAATTCCTTCTTCATATGTCCTCATATAAAAATTAGTTGTGAAGTTTTCATAAGAATAGTGTTCATACATTATTTACAGTATCTTTAAACGCCAAACTTAAAGAATTCAACAAAGTTTGTTAATTTAAATTTGGTGTATCTAACTTACTCTTAAAAAAAATGGACTCTTCCCTTGGTTCCTACACCAAATAAAGCCTCACACATGTCAATCATCTTTCAAATAAAGGATTTCATGCTTTAAAATATATTCATTTAATCCATAATAATAAAGACAAACTATTGTATTTTCTTCTTTTTCATACATTGTGCCTTCGTTCAAGCCGGCCTTGTCTAACAAAAGTCAATTGCATTGTGTTAATGACATCAGGCAAAGAAACAAAATATTGTTAAATGATATTTAGAAAATAATAATAAAGAAGGGGTTATTGGTTTATGAACATCTACTTTCGTGTTAAATGAGGCACGAAATGGGGTCAAGCACTCAAAGGGGCTTCATTCAACTTATTTCTACCGCATATGCCTTAGCTTGATTTGTGGCTTAGAGTCATTTGAAGCATAAATGAAGGGACCGAATGTTAAAATGACTTTTTTTAGAATATATACATAGTTGGCTATGTAATTACAAGAAATTAATAAATTATGCCGATAGTATCGTTTAAATAGATTTTAAGAACTTTTTATTTGAGATAATTAATTATATAATACATAAATGTAGCTTTATTTATTTAGAAAGCATTTGTTCATATGACGTATTCAAATCTGTGCTTATATTACTAAAAAATTGTTCTCTTGTTTAAACGATGATTGGGTATCTTAGAACATCTACTTCACGACAAATCAATGACCAGAATATAGCAGAAAGAGTAACCGAGGTCAAAATACCTTTTCTTATAAAAGGAGAATAATTATTTGTAAAATATAAAAAATGGATCATTTCTTACTGAGAAAGGGACAACAAGAGAACGTGTATTAAAGTGACAAAGAGAATGTTTGGTATAATGAAAAAAAACATTATTTATAATAATTATGGATACAAATATATATATATGTACTTATTTGGGTAAGAATACATAAGTTACCTATTGTGGATAGGAGCTACATTGTAATGGAGGAAAAAGTATACTCCTTTGTGAAATAATGTTCTTCAATATAGTTTAAATATATTTTACTACTTTTATATATTTCTATAATCTATACAACAATAAAGAATAAGCAAAAATGTGGATTGGATGGAGTTGCATTTATTTAATCAAAAAATAAAAGCTTTATCTTCAATATTCTTATTATTCTATTAACGAACCTCCATATAATATATACCTTAGAAGACGTTATTAAGGACTTAATCAAATATTTGACTCAATTGCTAGGAGCGCAACTTTATTGTCCATGCAAACTTTGTATTTTCAATTTGGATATTAGGCAAGTATTGCACATGCATTCTAACATACAGCATAGTAGCAGCATCTTTTTACATATGCCATATATATATTTTTTTTTTCCAAATCTCTTTTATTATTTAGAATGATATATAAAAGTATATATAAATAAAATAAACATTATAGTTTATAATAAAATATCTAAATAAAAGGCGTTACAATAAAAACATCACAAGAGCTTAATTATTAAATTGTTTCATTATTCTTTTCAAATCTTAAAATATCTCAATTTTTTCAAACTTCCAATAAGAAATTCTCGTGTGTTTAAATATAAATTCAAACAAGAAATTATCATTTTATGTGTTTAATACCGTGATCATTTCTTGGTTTGAGTTTAATCATATAAGAAAGAAAACTTGTATCTCTACATATCTAAAAGTGGCTCCTCCTATGTTTTATGATGGAATATATGCACAAGACTGTTGATATCGGCATAACAAACAAAAATACATGTTCATGGTTGTTATATATAATACGGGAAACTTTATTAACATTGACTAATACATGATTTATGAATTTTCACCCATAAAGTATAATAATACAGATGTTTATTCCATCTTTGAACTGGATATATTTATCTCCCTGTCTAAAAAACCCTACATTAGTGTTGTGGATTAAAGTAAGTCAAGTCTTATATAAGTTAAGCTTATTATATGTCGACGTTTTCTAACACACCATTTCATTAACTAAAATTAATAATTTTTAGATCTCTCTCTCTCTCTTATTCTCTTGCTTAGGACAGACATGTGCACCACTATTCATGAAGAGAAGATCCTTTTTTACTTCTTCTTTATTAGTTGTAGATAACGAACTAATTAAAGAAGAATAGCTACCTTCAGTCATACAAACCCCCGACCACAATGAGAAAGGCGCTTACTCTTTTTGTATATACATATGTAAAAATAGAAGCATTGTTCTTCTACCTATCCTTTGATCCTACACAAGACAAGAAAAAGAAATAATACGTCTTAAAAGCATTATATTATATGTTTCTTTAATTAATTAGGGATAAAGATGTATTAGAAAATACGTGAAAAATAGGCTAATGCAAGATTCTTAATCTTATTAATTCATATTTTGTAATCCTATATTAATTACTCTTGGGCAAACTACAAAGCATATATATATATATAATATATATATTTTCATTCTGTTAATCATCAGATAAATGATAATTCTCAAAAAGTTTTATAATAAATAAGAATATTGATACTTTCAATGTATTATAAAAAGGAATTATCTAAGAAATTAAATATTTTTTTCATATATTGATATACATTTTCTTACCTTTATGGTCTGATACAATTGTATCTCGGATTATATGAATAAGAAATAAAACAAAATCGATTTTTATATTTTATATATTTTATAAAAGATATTCGTAGAAAAGACAATTCATAAAAAACTTTAATATATGTATATGATAAAAATTTGAATGAAAGGTAGTCTCATGTAATAAAAAAATGTTGATATGTAAATGGAACTGTGAAAAACAAATGATTAGATTCTCTTAAGAGAACTTGACTTCTTTCTTCAGAAAACCATTAACTCGTCAAATCCATTAAATCAATAATTAAAGGCACGATGTGAATATGGACAAATGCATATGGTTTTGGGATATTTATCTATTTATACCCTTTTTATTAATATAATAAAAATAACTTCCATATACACATCTGATAATCTTCATTATTAGCTGAGAAGCTTCGACAAATAAAAGCAGTTTTGTTGTCTATTTCAATTATTATGATCAACATTTTCATTAGAAACCAATGGTATTTTTTATTTAAAGCAATCGACTAATGAATGATTTTGCATTTCTTTCACTATCAGACCTATACCTATGATATTTTATCAATGTAATATTCATAAAAATATACCATTAATTCTGCATAAAAATATTGATTTACTGTCTAAACAAATACCAAAAAATTAATGATATCATATTTTATTAAAATTAATTATAATCTTAATCCATATTTCATGATAAAAATATTTTATATCCTACCAGAGGGTATGTAATACGGCATTTTTCAATATTATGATATGCAATGATATACTTGCTCGATTGTAAAATTATCGATTTACTGTCTCTTATTAAAATTTAAAATATTTCGATGATTCTCAAATAAAAAGAATATAGAGTGCATCTAATATATTAAACGAAATAAATGACTAATATATTGTATTTTTAATACAATTATCCTTCAATAAAAGTAGATATTGTTTGCATATAAACTCAATGTTTCATATAAATTATGAGGAATTAAAAACTTTTTAAATTAATTTTTATCTAAAAAGTTTTTCAACTTTATACATATGTATATTGTTTATTTTCGTGTTGTTTTTACTCATTAAGTTCTGTTAAAAAATGCTATTTAAACAAAATGTTTGTAATAAGTTGTTGCTTTAGTATTATTTGCTCAAATAATTGGTTTTTTTTGTATAGCAGGATGAACATTATTTTAACAACGTTTTTTCCCGTACAAGTATATCGTAATTTATTCCTTGTCTTTATAAAAAAACTATACAATTGTCTATTTAACAATATTTTAATTTTGAAGATTTGTTACATATGAAACTTAAAATAGTAAGTTGATGACCGTCCCTTTGAAAAAGTTTTTGTTCATTCTTCCAGCTCACATTCCATGCAGTCAACTGCAAACAACTAGCCACATTATTATCTACAAAATAAACTTTTTGGGTTTGTGAAAAAAGGTTGTGTTCTATTTATTTTAATATCCATATCAAGTTATCGAGCATTAAGATATTTAATTGAGAAACCATATTATTTATCTTTTTAAATATATTTTTTTTTGTAAGAAAAAACATTTATAGCCTTTATTTTTATAGTCATGACGAAAATTGAATTGAAACTCTGTTAGTTCCTAACAAAATCTTGTTCATATATTAAATTTGATGGGATAAGACTTATTCTCTTTTCATTTATAAGAAAACTAATGTTTAAAATATCCCTATAAGATATTTATTTTTATTAGCCAATTTTTTTATTCATCAATTTTTCTCAAAAAATGTATATACTCAATTATTTTAGTAACATTTGTTGAATCGACTATCTATCCATTTTTTTTTTTTACTTCAACTAAATGTAAAAAGCAATCTTTAGTTTATTAATTGTAAGATTCTTATAAATTCGGTTCCTTTAACTTAGAATAATATATCTTTTTTGAGCTGTCACCTCATCCTCTTGAAAAAAAATAATAATCAAACATACGACCGTATTCCCAACCTCCCCAATAATTGTTTGCTTTTATTGATATTTTATTGTTTTTTGATTGAGTAATGGTCTTTTTTGAAGAGGCATCTAAGACCATATTTTTAATTATGTACTTTTACACAATTGTACCTATTTTTCATACTTTTATAATTTAATCCTTAGTAAATATTCAAATTTTAAGGCAATATTCCTGGCAGCTGCGGCGAGATATGGTTCCTTGGACCTTAGGATCCCATCTACAAAGGATGATTCTTGGACTTATGGAGCCCAAGAAATTCGATATTTCCCTTCCCGTTCTCCCCTCTACAAGGACATCATCAAAGACTTTAAAAAAATTCAAGGATTTTAATAATTAATGTTTTAATACGTTTATTGGAATTTTTATAAATTTTTATCAATTTAATTATAGTTTTTTTAAACAATAGTGTATTCATTTGTGATGCTTAAATTTTAAACTAAAATGTTTATTCATGATTAATTCGCATTAGCATCACTTTATATATTTTCCTTTGTTTTATATATATTTATATGAACTGTGTCAATAATAATAAAATATATAATAATAAAGGCCTTTAAAAAAAAATTTACAGCAGCTATTTTATATATTACTACCAATTAAATTACTAAGAAAAGCTTGCAATATCCCCATTTACTGTGCACCTCGGTGGACAACAAACGTTGTAATAATGACGTGTTGAACTGAATAACGCATCTTTAATCTAGTATAATACACGCCCAATATAATATATATATTATATATATATATATATATGTTATATAATGATGATGCTTTCTCAATACATAAAAGGGGTCCTTATTCAACATTTATTCCCTTTCAATATATTTTTGATGCTGTGGAGCACACTATTATTTTTATGTTATCTCCCGGTATGCATAAAGGTCAATAAAGTTCCCTAATCAAACAAAAAGCAAATGGATGAGTTTATATTATACAATATCAAAACCATCCAATTTCTAAACATCCAAGCAAGGTTCGATTGAAGAATATTTTATTTGTAATTATATTTGATATTTTTTATTGTACATATTACATAATGTCGGACTTATATGTATTAAACTCAGTATGTCAAATTGAAATATTAATTCAATTTTTAACCATTAAACAAAACTAATTGTCATTCAAGGTAATGAGCATTATAATTTTTTAATAGTTACACCTAATACATTTAATAAATGGATTAAAAAACTCTCATTTCCAAAGTGTTTTTAAAGCAATAATGACAAAATATTAATCGGAAAAAATAAAATAAGAATATCATAATAACCTTTTTAATAACTGAAAAGATGATCATATATTAGTCATTTTTATTTCATAATTAAAGTTGGACTTCAGTAAAACTTTAAAATTTACGGTACATATTCATGATTTGTGGGGTGATGAATGATATTGTGTGTGTAATCGAGTATATTTCTTGCCATTGGGCATATTAGTTACATTTGTAACTAGTCTAAATATATAAATAAATAAAGAAATAATAAAATTATAAAAAATATAAAATAAATAAAAAAAATAAAAAAAAAATGCCCATGCAGAATGGATTATATGGGGACGCTGCGTCCAATGGCCCTAGCTGCGGTCCTGGCTGTGTGAAGGGTAGTGGCCGACCTCAAGGCCTTAGACAAGTTCCACACAGATATTGCGTGACATGCAAAAGTAGCTGTCTCCCTCCCAAGTGGGTACGCCACTGAAGTTGTGGACCTCATGGGCCTCCTCGGGATGGGGAAGACGAAATCACCAATCGGGTTCCTGGCACCGCCGCCCCCGTCGCTGGAGTAAAAACATTTCCAAGTCTCCATGGCCACCGCCTTGGCGGCCACCTCGTTGAGGGAGGGAAGGCCTGCTCTCTCAAGGAGGTCCCCGATGTGGATGTGATCCCGCCTCTTACATCCAACGATGCTCCTGGCGGCGTCATTTATGGCGACCTGCACAGCCCTGTGTGCGGCATTTGGCCCCTTGCACTCACTATCGAATCGAGGAATTGCCACAGCTGCGGCAGCATAAGAAATCTTGCCAATCATCAATCCCTTGGCCAGCTGCCGTAGGTATTTCCCTCTTGGTAAGTGCACTGCCAACCTGGAGATGAGTGCGGCCCGTTTTGCTGCTGCCTTTGCGACGTTGATGTTGTGGGGTGCTGTAGTGAAGCCGGTATCAAATTTTACCCCAAGAAACTCAATTTCGTCAGATGGGTGCACCTCAACGCCCCCAACGGTGACGGCGAAGACCGCAACATCCTTTTTTTGACGTTTCCCCCGATCATGAGCTGAGTTTTGGTGGCGTTAAGGACAAGGCCGTTCCCCCCCGCGAATCTGGAGAAAGCGTCCGCCCTTGACTCCAAGAGGGACCCGACTTCCTCCAGGGAGTCACCAACGGCCCACAGGAAGAAGTCGTCCGCGTAGCCACTATTATCTTCATTGCCAACCCCAACGCAGGAGGTGACGTCCGCGACCAGGACAAGGTAGAGAATAGGTCCAAGAATGGAGCCTTGTCTCACTCCGTACTCGACGGGTAAGAAGACAGATTCGGTGCCGTTCCACACTACACGCTGGTACCCGCCAGTGAGGTATGAATGGAACCACTTAAGCTGTGTACCTGCAATCCCAAGCTTCTCCAGCTTTGGTAAAAGCTGCAGCTGGTTGACGGTGTCAAAGGCAGCAGAGAGGTCAAATCCGAGGACACCGACAACCTTTCCCCTCTGCTCGGCCTCCAGCCACTTTGCATGTGCGGTGGCTAGCGCGGCTGTGGTCGAGCGGCTTTTCCTGAATCCAAACTGGGTGTTTGGAAGAGCCTCCGTCTTGGCTAAGTGGTCCTCGAGGTCGGATTTTACGACGGTCTCCAGGACCTTGGACAGAGCCGGGAGGATGCAAATTGGCCTGTACGATGCGGGGTCAGTCGCAGGCTTGCCCTTGCCCTTGAAAACGGGTAGCACATTGGACATTTTGAGTGCAGTCGGAACGGTTCCTGACGCCAGCGATCTATTCACAAGATGAGCGATTGGTCCGGCAAGCACTTCAATGCCTTTCTTGAGAACAGAGACAGGTATCCCGTCGACACCCAGGGCCTCAGTTGCCTTCATCCCTTTGATGACCCTTGCGATCTTTCCGGCCCCTGCAAAGGAGAAGGAGAACGGCGCTGATAACTTGGGCCACGACGACAAAGGGGGCTGCGAGGGGGGAAGGCCTTCCCGGAGTTTTTTTATTTTCCCAATGTAAAAGTCGTTCATCGCAGTTGCCGTCTCTGCATTGTTTACCGTGGGGATTCCGCCCACCTCGACAGAAGCTGGGAGGGGAGAACTTGAATTGCCGATAGCCTCATTTGCGAGGCGCCAGAGGACCTTGGGATCGTTGTGGCTCTGGTGTAACTTATTGACGTTCGTGCGCACCTTGTCGCGTTTTACCATAGATGAGACTTGGTTGCGAATTCGCCGGTATTCACTACCTGTGGCTTTGTCTCTCTCTCTCATGAGCTTGAGCGTGTCCGGCGCTAGATAGAGATTTTTACCCGTCTTAACTTTGATGGTCTTGATAGGGGCAACCTCGTTGAGGGCACCCGTGATGCCATCGAGGAGGAATTTGTGAACTTTTTCGACATCCTCAATGCTATAGATAGACGTCCACGGCCATCTTTGGAGTGCGGTCTCTAGTTCACTTTGCCGGATTGCTTTAAAATTTCGTCGTTTGATTGATTTGGTCCCGCTCCTCTCACTTGGGACCAATATATTGGCAAGAACGGGGCGGTGATCGGAAGTGGCGTCCTCTAGAACTTTGACGCTGCAGTCTAATCCGGCAGAGTAGACGTGGTCGAGGCAAGATGTTCGGTGCTCACCTTCAAACTTACCATAAGACTTCCATGTGGCCTTCGTGGTCGCGTAGTCGAGACTCGCGTCCTTCATGCCATCGCTAAGGATCTGCAGGAAGCTCCTCCGCGAGTAGCTCCTATCGTTGTGCCTCAGTGTGTCGAGATTGAAGTCACCGAGAATGAGGACACGCTTTGACGTTCCAGTCGCGGATTTAGCTTGGTCAAGGATGACATCGAGGCGATCTCTCTCGGTGAGCACAGATCCGGGCTCGGAAGAGTTCCATTCCCTGTAGACGCCACCGACAAGGACACTATAAGTGGGGAGGGTCAGCTCAATCCACACCGTTTGAACATCCGAGGACATGAGGTCGGGTCGTAGCTTGGCGTTGGAACGCATTGCCAGGTCGGTTTTCACGAGAGTGACTATCCTCCTCTTTCCAACCCCAAGAGGTCCAAACGAGACGTACCCTTTTGTTTTAAAGGTGTCAACCGAGGGGGCCATTTCGGTTTCTGTGATTACGGCCGCGTCGATGTCCTGTCTGTCGAGCAGGCAGGAGAGGTGGAGCTCTTTGGTGCCGCTGAGCCCTGCGACGTTCCAGGTGCAGATCTTCAGTCTTGGAAACTTGCTGCCAGGTCCGCCATTTGCCTGGCGATTTTTCCAAGAAGGACAGCAACATTTTGGTCCACAGGCACGGGAGGTTGCAGCACGGGGTACCGTGGTGCAGGCGCCGCGATATCTGCGTAAGTTACGGAGGGTGTGGTCATTTTGGTTGGTCTTTGCTTCTGCTTCGACCGAAGCAGTGCAATCTCGGACTGCAGTCGCAGGTTTTCCCATTTTTCCAAGGTTCTCGGTACTTTTTTGTTTTGTTTTGGGGGCTGAATATTCCTCGGGGCGCCCCGTTTCCCCGTGGAGGAGTATTCAACGATAGTTTTTTTATGACAGCTCCTTTTTTTATTCATTTCATGAATAACCCGTCTAGGTTATTTGTCACAATTAGATTTGGCGTAAGGTATTTTATGGAGAACATACCACAATTAAAAGAATTTAATGGATTTTTATAGGTGCCGTAGAAATGTTTATATCCTACTCATAAACTAAATACTAAAAAATATTTTTTTTTATCGCTTGATTAACAAAGTTGCCTGAGGGAACATGCTTACCTTATCTAATGAAGACACGAAAAAATAGCAGAGTGAAAACAATAAAACTCTTTTTTATCAATAACATTGAAAAACAAAAAGTTTATTGTTATTATATTTCATTTGCTATGTATTTTACCCCTATAAGTAATTAAGGTATAGGACGCAAAAGAGGCAACAGAAAAACCTTTTTGTATAGGAAACGCATTGCTTCAGGGTATATATATATTTTTAATTGTAGGAAGGTGTATTCAACTCTCAATGTTGGAGGAGCAGGTTCAAAACCCGAGAGGGGATGGTCAATTTTGGTATACCTCATTGATAAGATCCTAGGTAGATTACGTATATGATATAATGCTTATTGATATCCAGTTGTATGTAATTCTGTCTAACCATATAGGAAAAAAATGACTCAACTTCTCAAGCATAAAAATGGTTCCTTTGTAACACAACGTCTAATATTTTCGACAAATTGATACAGCTTGTTCTCAAAGGATTTCGTCTTTTCGACGATTTTTCAGCCTTTGTTCAAAATCAAATATTTCCCATCCCATTCCCTATTTCGTTATTCAGCATCAAGATTCCATGGACGTGGGGAGAGCGATGGAAGCATCCTGGAGAGGTGGTGAAGGTGACCTCAAAATCCTACTTTTTAACAGAAATTATGATTTTTATCGTTTTGACTTTTTTATTTGATCATTTCGTTGTGTTTTTTACCGTTGTTTATTTTATTTTTGTTATTAATGTGTGATGACTTTTATTTTGTGTAATAACTTAAAGCTAAAATGTTTATTATTATTTGTACTCATATGCAGTTACACAAACTATCAATAAAGTATAAAAAAAAGTTACTGATTTACTACTTCAAAAAATAATTATAATGTTTTTTAAATTAAGACCTGTTATTTAAATTGTATAAAGTGTATTTTTATCGATCTTATTATTGTTTGATTATTTCAATGTTTCATATAATTGCAGCTCTTTTTCTTCAAAGTGTTTTTCTATAACTATAATTTATTTTTATTCTTTTGAGCTTAATAAATTATCGAAAAAATAGACCTTTTTCATTTAATTTATACTTAATTTTACCTATAATTTGAACGTCTTTAAGCAAAAGACTTTATGTCCATTGCATTACTGTATATTAAAAGCAGGGGATATTTGCAAAAAAAAAGTATTATTGGGTTTCCTGTCGTTTAATAGTTATTATTTTTTAATTAAATGGGGCACTATAAAACAACTATTTTCGATTGGTAATATGAGAAAATTTAGACTTTGCAAAAATCGTTATTGTTTAACAAATTATTATTACTAAGATTTAAAGTTTTTTGCAGCAAAAATAGCAATGAACGAATATGCATATAATATAGATAATTTTTTTTACACAATATTTTTGCAGCTTCAGATTTAAGTTATGCAGTTGTTTTTTTTTGGTTTTTTTTGTTATATGGTTTGATAGAATCGCATATGATAGGATATAAATAAGCATTATAGCATTATATTAGTCTATCGAACCTAGGATCTTATCAATGAGGTAGACCAAAAATGACCATCCCCTCTCGGGATTCGAACCTGCGCCCCCAACATTGAGAGTTGAACACGCCTTAACACGCCACGGCTATCGAGGTCCCTTGGTTTTATATATTAAATACATGAAAAGTATTTTTTTTAAATAAGCTTTAGAAACATATATATTATGAAACCTGTACAAACTCAAAAGCCTACGTCATATTCCAATCCAAACCATTTTTTCTGAACTTTTAATATTGCATTTTGTATACATAGCAATTCAAAAGTTTGTGGAATGGCAAAAAGTATAAACAAATCATTGATTCTACTACACCTAACACATATTTAAATCACATTAATACGACCTTTAATGTTATTGGTACACCAAAAAAATGATACATGCATATAGTAGTGGATGCCATTAGACTAAAAAACTACATTTCTCTAATGAATGCGTTTACCTTGCTTTAAATTTGCTCTTTCGAGCCTTCAGTTATGACGTTTAGATGGGGCTAACAAGAGGAGATATTGCATCAACTCATAATCTATATATTAATTCACCAATCTCTGTCCGTCTGTATGTCCGCACGCTATCTCCTCCACATTTATGGTCAGATTTGAACTTTGAAGGTACCTATGGAATCCTTTGGTCAAGACGGACCTAATAAAAAACTATTTACAAAGTGATGGGACCAGAAATGAAGAAAAAAATCAGACCTTGTCTGATTTGAACCACCTACTATTCAAGGTAAAAAGATGAAAAAAGAAAAAGAACAGGAGGAGGAGGAGTTAGAGAAATAGAAAAGAAAAAAGCATATCATGTGACTTAAAACATATTCTTTGTACAAAGTCCGTTATGAAGAATGTTTGTACAAAACAGAAAATTATTTTCTCTCTTCTCTCTTATATTCTTTGAGGTCTGATTCACTCACAAACTAGCTCCAAAACCTACCCATACCCGAAGGGCGAACATATGGGCGCCGTAGACGCCCAAATAGCGAGTAATAATAATAATAACTTTTTCAGTAGATAACTCATTTTCTCTTTCTTTTTAATACTCTTACAGTCAGCGTGGCACCAATTATGATAACGAAAAATAAATATAATTTTTCCCAGAATGTGAAGAGTTACTTTTTCAATTAATATAAAATAAGTGATGACGAAGGGTTTATAAAAAACCATGACCTTTATCCAATTTGTGTTATTGTGGATAATATTCTTATCACTGAGTAGATGTTAACATCTCCACAGCCTCGAGGGAAAGTTTTTTCTCAATTACATAGAGCAGAATGTTACTTGTAATTACTATTCATCCTCCTTTTCACTCAACCAATCACATTCGAGAAAAAGGCTCCCATTTGTAATCCTCAAATATAAATGTCCCCAAGAACTTGCATGTCTTAGCGGGACTCTAAAACTTTTAAGTTATACATATTTCATCAAATCTCATATAAAGCAAAGACACATTCTGACATCCAATTTGTTTTACATGCTGCCTTATCCGGTTAATCAAATATACATATTGCTGGATTTAAAGGAGAAGAATTGCTAGTAGCAATATAGTATTTTTGGAGAATGGGGGTAGGAAGGAATCTTATCACAATATTGATACTACACCAAAAATTTCATGTATATGATATTTTTGGCATGATCGTGTATGTTTGTATATAGATATATGGCAGAAGTTTTTCAGGTATAACATTTTAGGCTCCAAATGTATACAGGAAGGATGATTTATTTTTATTCTTTCATTCATTTTTCTTTTGCTTTTTTCCTTATATGCTCTATCAATCAGATAGGTCAATATTGAATAGATATAAAGAATATATAGATTTATGCAGAGTGTATGTAAAATAAAGGGAAATGATAAGAAAGCTTCATAATTATTCATGAGGGTCTTCTCATAGAAAATAATATTGAAAGATACAGAAGTCCCAAATGTATGGGTCACTATTTTTTACAAATCACCGTCACATAAAATTTTGAAACCAATGTGTCTACTCGAAAAGTTTTGTTCTGAAATAATATTTTAATCAAATGAATCCGTTATTATATGAACGTATATTGTAGAGACATCTTTAAAAAAGAAATTTTGTCATTAAATATTCAACTTCTTTATAAAATGAATTATTAGAATTATTTTTTTTTACAATAAAAGTACAAATAACAAAAAACCAGATCACGACCACACAACGACGTATCTTTGATTTTACAATAATAACTATGTATAAGAAATGCATATACATTGTACAAGTACTTAGAAATATAATGGAAAGTTTGTTTATCAGATACCAGCTTCACCACAATAACGAAAGATTGCTGATTTGTGTCATGTTAGCTACTATAAAAAGACATAATATTTTTTGTATCTAATAATTAACTTCTGCAATTTTATGAAACTATTGTAAAATATCTCCATACACAAAAACCAAACTTATAACTCGATGAAAATGTATTCTTGTCAAGTTCTAGGACAAATAAATGATAAAGTTTGTAACTACTGGCCGGCAACAAATAAAAAATCTCACTATGTGCCTGAAAAATAGAAGTTCTACATAAACACTATCAAGAAGATTTTAAGAAGACATCGTGCATTTTTAAACCAATCGAATAAATGCCCATCTTAACCAAAAATTAGCAGTCGATACAGATACCTCAACGACCATAAGATAATAAATAATTCAAATTTATATTAGAAAAAAAAAACTAGATGGAATAACTAAACTACCTACTAAAAGAACTATTGATTCATGACTAGAGGTGAGAGAGTCCCTCTATCATAGGTAACTGCGTATCATGGTTCTTATTCCTGAATATAAGAGCTCAAACATGAATGACACAATACTATAAACACTTTTTGATCGATATATTTTCTTTATATATTGTTAGTTATAACTTTAATGATAAATTTATTTATTTTTCCCGGGCACTTTTAAAATAAATTTTATAGTTTAAAAAGGAAGAGGTTTGTGACTTTGTCATGGGGTGTCCAGATATTTATCAGTATTGATTGTCATATATTAAACGACAGTTGTTGTTCCTCTTTCTATCTTAAGTAGGTAAAACATTGTTGAAAGATACGTATAGGTATATATCAGGTCCAGGGGAAAATCCTACTATTCATGTTCTTAAGACATATGTAATCAAGAAGCATGTAAGGAAGATATTTATTTAGAGAAGACCTTGAGCCCTCAGGGAATAATACATACAGAGGGCATTGAGGTAATAATGGTATAAAAAGTATTTGTATTGCTTCTGATGGGGGAGAAATGCATACAGCCCTAATAACTCTTTTTAAATGTTCAAGTGGAGTTCCACTACAAAAGGAGGATATATTATTTACTTTTTATTCTTTTATTTGATTAGAGGACTGGGAAGTATTTTGCATAGATAAATAATGTCATCATTTTTATATCATGTAAAAAACAATTCGCTTTTTTTGTATGTACATAGCCAAAATTCATTTAACATGCATAACATCATGAATCATTTTACTTTTATCTATCTCATGATGGTTTTTGCATTTAAAAAACTTCTGAATAGCAATATATGTAAATAAACTAAAAGTGATGATTAAGTATATTGAAGGATTCATGAAAATTCGGATAAAATACTATTATTTTATAGAATAAATGGCTGCTCTTCAATATAAAAAAATCAATACATCTCTTTTAAATGTGTTTTGCATTTAGTAGGAAATGACCGGACACCCGGCCCGGCATCTAAAAATCACCGGGCCAGTAATTTAATATTTTTGTACGTTCGTCATTATGAAATTAACGAGGTTTTTTATAGAAAATAATTGTTAATGTTTGTAAAAAATATTTAACATTATTTTCAAAAAACAATGTCTTCCCGGTTTAAGCCCGGCCCAGTTTGAAAAAATTAAGTCCGGGCATGGCCCCCGGCGACAAAAAGTGTCCTGATCGTTTCCTGGGTTAACAAAACTATATGAAGAATTAATGAAAAATTAGTATAAAAAAAATTAATATAATTTAGTAATATTTTTTGTAGCCTTATATATGAAGACAAACATAAAATTGTGTACTTTACTGACCAAAAATATGAAATGATTATTTAAAATTGATACTATATTAAAGGATGCATGTGAATACAGATAAATTACTTTGTATAATAATATAAACTTGGTGTATATATATGTATGTATATATATATATATATATATATATATATATTAGACCTCCCAAAAAAAAACACTTTTTAGTTCTTTCCTTCTTGAAACTATAAAGACCCTAGTAGGAGCTGTTATTTAAAAAATGGTTGGTGCGTCAGCACTTATGTTCATTTATTGGCACTAATATTATTTGACGAAAATTTGCAAAAAAATCATAAATTGATCATAGCTAAATTTAGTAAAAACTATTTTTTTCTAAATAAGTATTAACAAAAAAGTTTTGCTTCATAACGAAACCTTTGAACCCAGTGACGTCCGATTTCTAACAATGCTAGAAATTTTTAATTTAGATATTCGTTTTCAGCATCAAAAATGAACCAGAATCGTTTGGTATATGTAAAAGAACTAAAAAAGTGGTTTGATTTTGGGAGGTCATATATATATATATATATCCCCTTACAGCTTCTAATATTAAACTACAAAGTTGTATTAACGAATGATTTATTACAAATGTTCCGAATTCATATATATTGCACATTTTATCTTTTCTAATTTTATTTAGTGATTGGATTTTTGATAATATTTCATTTTCAGAATCTCGATTTGTCAAAAATGAATAGCGTTTCCTCGCTTCGTAGATACTTTTCAGCAACCTTCAAACCTTCTGATAATAAAACACCTTCAATAGATAGATTTCTAAGAAGTTTATTCCCTCCACCGTTGGGGATATTGTTTTCACTGGTGTTGGTTTGTTGGTTGGTTTGTTTGTCAGCAGGATAACTCAAAAAGTACTGAATGGATTCAGATGAAACTTTGTGGAGTTGTTGGAAATGTCAAAAGGAACAAGTGATTTTGGCATCTCTGAGTGCAGAATTAAGATGCAAAACGAGCTAAATACTAATAAATATTTCAAGTTAGCCTACTCTGCCATAGATGTCGCTGTGCTGTGAAATCGGGTGCGGGGAGCGTCTTCCTCTCGGAATTTCCGTCGAGGGGAACCCTCCCCCGTCATCTACGCCGCCCCAGTCGTGAAAAATCCGCCTCGGAAGGCTCATAAGGACCCCGTGACGGCGGAGGTTTGCACTCTCTGAGTGTATATATGCCTCTAGTTGATATATTATTAACGATAAAAGGTACATATTGCTTAAAACTACTGTTACATTCGTTCGGTGCCTTTCTGAATTAATGGTAGTCTTATGTATGTTTAATTTCAAGTGTAATAGACATATGAGTATTTGTTAGCCTTGAAAGGTCAAATATTTTCTTGTTAAAATATTATTTCTTTTTCTTCTTACCTGTGATGATGGTTTATTCCTTCCGTATTTGACTAACTGAATGGATATTTTCGTTCCGGCTGGGCACTCTAGATTAAGTGTCTGTGAGTCACAGGCGGCCTCTTGATAGGTCCTCAGAGTTCCAGAGAGGAGAGCAAAGGGATCATTTCGATAAACTTTGTACTGAGCCTCTCCCCCGGCTAAAAGGAGGAGATGCACTATCAAGGCTCTTAGGAACGAAGAACTCCGCATGATTATTTTAGGCAGGCCTCATAGGCAGCAACTTAATAACAAGGGACTAGGAATATGAATTTACGACCACTCCCGCCGCTCATAAGGGGTATCAGGACCTGAAATGAGAGAATGGAGGCTTGATTTAATATTGTTCAGACAATTAAGGGGTGAAAATATAAAATAAAATCCATTTGCAACATTTTATTTGACTTATTTTATTACACGTTACTCTTTTTTAAATACTTTAGAGACAAAATAAAGACAAATATATCAATTTATTGTTTGTTATATAATTTTATTTGAATTATTTTATTTAACATTATTGCTTAATGAAATTTTAGAAGTGTATAACAAATATCTATGAAGTATGTAAATTATAAACAAAGAAAAGTCAATAGGTAAGTGAAACTAGCTTCTATATTGGACCCCTACTGTTATATATCGGATTTGGATCTCCATGAGATTGGTCCTCATCTAAACAAATAAACTTTTTATTCATTTATCAATATTAAAATAATTTATTATATTTTTTGCCTATCTGGTTGGATTTAGTTGCATCTGGGATGATATAAACGAGCATTATACCATATTTTTGCGTATATGCATCTGACTTGCATCCGCACCTTTAACTTTTTTAGAGAAAAGATATCCAAAACATGAAAGGATGTTAAATTTTTTTTTTTTAAATAAGAAACTTTATTGATTTAGAGAAATTACATATATAAATATATATAAATAAACATTCTAGTTTAAAATTAGATCTCTAAACAAAAGTTAAAAGGCGAAAAAAAACAATACTGCATAACATAAAACAAAACTAAAAACAAACACATATTCTTGAAATATACCACAACACATCAAATTAAAGTACATTAAACACAAAAAAAGTCAAAACATATATCGACAATATAACATGATAAATATAAAACATACAACAATAATATAATTTGGGAGTTAATTTTACCACCCAGACCAAAGATAATTCAGGATAATTCCAAACACCCCTCCTTAAAATAAAAGAGAACTAGGATAAAATTTTTAAATTTTTGATGACATTTTATTATATGTTTTAAAAATTTCATGTGTTCGACGGCACAAGAGGGATAAAAACGAACTAAATTACCTGTATAATTCCAAGCGTCATTACTTGAGCTTGGAATTTTAATTGTAAGAGCGGAGTAACGTGTAGTCATGATGGCTCGCAAATCATCCTTGCAAACAAAGTTAAATATTTGCTTATATCATTTGAATAAAATGCAGAATTCCCCTGTGGATATGAATATATATTGCGTTTAAATTACACTATCGAATCTAGCATGTTGGAATAAAGTTGATGAATATGTAATATTTTCCAAACCTTATTTACATATTCATGGACAGTTGTTGTCACTCGTAAAAACAATGCACAAGTAATCAAGTGTGCTTGTTCTCTTATTATTATATCACTCTTTTCTGGAAAGTAATTGAATTATTGCCTCAAGGGAGCAAAAACTCTTGTAAAATTAGAAGAATGCATGTTTTTAGAGAGTTTATTGGCAAAGGAACTAACCCATTTAGTTAAAGGTGGCGAAAAAGAAGATGCATATTATAAATGCTCCTGATAAGCTTGATTTTTTAAAAGTAAGGGGTCTATCAATCCCTTCCCCCCCTCCCCCCATATCTCTTTCTTTTTGCCTATATAATGAGTTACTTCTTATAAATATTGAACATGTATGCAGCGTCGCATACACAAAATTGGTCTCTAAGGTATTAATGAATACATATAGATACTCTTATGGTGTTGATGTTGTAGGTTGTCGATACTAACATATATAATACATGCATATATGTGTGGCGTCAGTATGAAAGCAGTTTTAGGAACAAAATATTAATAAAGGGAAAGTCATTATATTTGTTTGTGCCTCATAAAAATGGTCATCAATTGATATAACTTTTTATTAGCATGGTTTTTTATTACTTTAATATATGGAGGTATAAATAATTATATATATTGTTTTAGTATTCAACTTTTAATTTTTATATATTCTTTAAGCCTATAGAAGCTATTAGCTATGAGTATTTTAAATATATATATTTTTTTACAAAACATAGGATTTATAACACTTAAAGAGCGTCAACGAATATGCTATTGATAAAATAGTTTTTATTTAGTATTTATATATATATACAAATATTATTATTCTAAAATCCGATTCGTAAAATTTTATCAAAAGATGTGAATTACAAAATTTCGAAAACGTTTACAAATGTATTGTTTATCAATTTTACATGATTGTGCTTTTAATAATATTGGCATTTTACTACACAAGATTAGATATTTGAAGGTTTTTTATTTTTTTATGAATCACAGAAATTTAAGAATAAAATAAATCAAACTAAAACCACAAAAAGCAACTTTAAGATATTCCAATAAATGAACTATACAAACATTATCTTTTGAAATCGATGAAAAATGAAGAAAATATTTCGAAAACTTGCTTCTAAAGTAGTGTCAGCCCGTTATCCTAAGACCTGTGTGCTTTGAAAATGTTATATAAAATTGAAGGAGACAGGATAATATTTTTATTAAAAAGACAACTTTTTAAAATTGTCAACTTCAATTGAACTTGCTCCCATCCCAAAAGGGCAACACATACTTTTCTTGAACAATAGATTAATTGTGATTTTTACTATAATATAAAACAAATATACAATCTACTGACCTTTCAGCATTGATTTGATCTCACATAGCCAAAAGTACCATTTGTTTTTATCATGAATTGTCACCTTGTTATAAAAACTGATTATGGTGAATTCAATTATTTAAAATCATAGGAAACGCCTTTGCTTCATGCAATATGTAGCAGAGCTTTTTTGAAGAGTGCTAACACTCAGATCCCGAGAAGGAAAGATCCTTTCGATCCTTGTTATCGGTGAATCGAGTATCCTATGCCTAACGAACTGATTTTAGTCCTATAATTTTGGTTTATGTACACAAAGATACTGTGCTTTCAATGTATAAAATTTGTAAGAAAAAATATATGATAACACCAACTAAAAATAAATAAATAATAAATTACTCAGTTGCCTTAATTTTACAGTCATTCATATCGAGAAACCACAATTGTAATAACTAATGAATACATATATATATGAATGAAGAGGTACAAATATAAAGAGCAATGAATAGTCTTTAATCAATATGAGCTCTTGGCTAATCCTGTGGACGTGCCTAAATATATAAACGTATAGATTTGAATGCAATTAAGAAATCTAATGAAAGCGAGGAATCAGATCTCAATGCTATATTATATCAGAAAAAAGAGCCAGAATCCAAATTATTGTTACGTCTTCATTTATACAATTGGATAATAATAAATATAGTTCCATTTAAATATAGATAACATATTTCGGGGGACTTCAAAATAAATTAAAACTCATTCACTAAATTACATCATATCAGATTACCCTCTACCTTATTTTTCTTGCGAAAAGACACATGAAGCTATATGTATATATATATATATATATTATATATATGATATATATATATACGATATACAAGTTTGAATAAAATCGGTCAACATTACGAGGTCGCACAACGAGGTCAAAGTTTTAAAAATTTAGTAAAAATATAGTTTTCCGCAAATTTCTTCAAAATGGTGGACGTTACAGACTTCAATAATAATTATTAATTTAAAGGAAATCTAATTTATTACCAGACGTATGTTTTATGTTTTTTAATAAAACAAAGTTTTCAGTAAAAACAAAGCAAGAAAGGGAGTGAGTATTGTTAGCTTATTTCATAGCTTTTTTGTATCAATTAACTTCACTCGCCTGTATAAGATGACTTGTTCGCTTCAGAGTAAAATAGTACTTTTAAGTTTAGTAAAACTTTAGATAATAAATCCAAAAATGACCTTGGTTGCATTCTATCAATTCAGAATTAAGTACAATCTGAGTTTATATCATATGATTCAGAGCCTGTATTGACCTATAAGAAATCGATTATGAAAAAATAAATCATAATGTGTTTCTTAGATGTGCGTCAAGGTATCCTCTCAAAATTTTACTTTATCTCTGACGCATACATAACACTATGTAACAGGATTTTGCCCCTGGGCTGAAATTTCTAAATTGAGTCCCATTTTTTACGTAGATTCCAAAAATGCCACTCAAAATATCGTCTGAAAAAAGGTTTGGACTTTATGGCCTTTTTTTGAAAATCAGGATTTTCATCATTTCTAATGGTTCAGGCCCAGTTATCTTCGTGCAAAGTAAGAATAACACCAAATGTCAGTAGTATTTATTTTTCTACTATATCTCTGCATTTCAAATCAGTTTTTATAATTTATATATCTTTCGTACAATTCGAAATAATCGGCTTTATATTTCAAAAAGTTGACCATATTTTAGTGTTCTATTCAAGCGGCTATATTTTTTTGTTTCGCGTCTATTGACTATAATCAATATGTAATATTTTTGGTATATGTCCATACATTTCAGAACCGTTTTTATAATTTCGATATCTGGCATGAAAGTAAAGAAAAGATCAATTTAGTAGGACGAACTACACTACGTAACAAAATTAAGGTCTTTGTTTGCTTCGTCCTACTAAATTGATCTTTTCTTTACTTTCATGCCAGATATCGAAATTATAAAAACTGTTCTGAAATGTATGGACATATACCAAAAATATATTACATATTGATTATAGTCAATAGACGCGAAACAAAAAAAATATAGCCGCTTAAATAGAACACTAAAATATAGTCAACTTTTTGAAATATAAAGCCGATTATTTCGAATTGTACGAAAGATATATAAATTATAAAAACTGATTTGAAATGCAGAGATATAGTAGAAAAATAAATATCACTGACATTTGTGGTTATTATTACTTTGCACGAAGATAACTGGGCCTGAACCATTAGAAATGATGAAAATCTTGATTTTCAAAAAAAGGCCATAAAGTCCAAACCTTTTTTCGGACGATATTTTGAGTGGCATTTTTGGAATCTACGTAAAAAATGGGACTCAATTTAGAAATTTCAGCCCAGGGGCAAACAAAGACCTTAATTTTGTTACATAGTGTAATCCATTATATGCGTCATTTTGTACGCGAGATAGGCTTTTTTAATGTGCATATAACTCTCTACTTATTAAATTGACATGATTTAGTATACCAAAATATTAAAGCTGGTTAACCAAGCTTTCATTTGATATATTTTGTGTTCTAAAAATCGCTATACTTTAAGAGATATAAGCAAATACGTACTCTCCCCAAAAAATGATCTTTTGATATGAGAATATACGATTACCATCTGGTAACTCTGTTAGTGTTACCTGGATAGAAAGAGAAAGAGAGGGAGGGAGTATTTGTCCTCACTCCTCTCCCTTCTTTTTTTCTTCTATCCAGGTTACACTAACTGCCGTTACCAAATGGTAATCGTATATTCTCATATCAAAAGATCAATTTTTGGGGGAGAGTACGTATTTGCTTATATCTCTTAAAGTATAGCGATTTTTAGAACACAAAATATATCAAATGAAAGCTTGGTTAACCAGCTTAATACTTTGGTATACTAAATCATGTCAATTTAATAAGTAGAGAGTTATATGCACATTAAAAAAAGCCTATCTCGCGTACAAAATGACGCATATAATGGATTATGTATGCGTCAGAGATAAAGTAAAATTTTGAGAGGATACCTTGACGCAAATCTAAGAAACAAATTATTATTTATTTTTTCATAATCGATTTCTTATAGGTCAATACAGGCTCTGAATCATATGATGTAAACTCAGATTGTACTGAATTCTGAATTGATAGAATGCAACTAAGGTCATTTTTAAATTTATCATCTAAAGTTTTACTAAACTTAAAAGTACTATTTTACTCTGAAGCGAACAAGTCATCTTCTACAGGCGAGTGAAGTTATTTGATACAAAAAAGCTATGAAATAAGCTAACAATACTCACTCCCTTTCTTGCTTTGTTTTTACTGAAAACTTTGTTTTATTAAAAAACATCAAACATACGTCTGGTAGTAAATTAGATTTCCTTTAAATTAATAATTATTATTGAAGTCTGTAACGTCCACCATTTTGAAGAAATTTGCGGAAAACTATATTTTTACTAAATTTTTAAAACTTTGACCTCGTTGCTCGACCTCGTAATGTTGACCGATTTTGTTCAAACTTTGTATGTCGTCTTCTTTTATCACCAAGAAACAGAAAATGCTCAAAGTCGCTAACATTTCAAACATTTGAAAAATAAGAACAACCCTAATTGGAAATTGATGTAAACCTAATAAAGAGCAAAAATTTTCGTCAATGTTTCTTTCACTCTTTGCTTTGGTATGCTTTTTCTTCATTCAGGAGAAATTTGTATATTAGTACTTTACTCCGAGATACTTTAATTACTCTATCAAAATTATAATATATCCCATCCATGGAAAAGGTCACCCCAAAATATCAACTTCATATTTGTATATCCTCAAGGGTCATAATTCATTATGAGAGAATAATTCATACTTAAGAAAGATTATTATATTTGTTCCATCTTGAATATAATAATATAACCATACAAAAAAGCTTACATGTGCACATAAAAAAATAGAGAAAAAAAGCCGTCATCGATCTTAATAAAATTGATTGTACTCAAGGAACAATTTCTGAGATATTATCCTAACTATTCTTTAAGAGAGCAGATAGCAGAGTTTTTTGCTGCCCATATTTCCCAATAAAATTGTTGAATTATTGTCAATTATTTTTTATCATTATTATTAATACTATGCAAGCCTCTCCAGTCCAGTCCACGGGCTGTTTTCTCCCTTTATCAATGCCCCTCTCCATAATAGAATAATATAGTATAATATTTCATCCACACCAAAAGCACTCTATTGGATTTCGATAGTGTAAGTAAAGGATAGAGAATAAAAAAAGAGCTCTCAATAGAAAAATCGGGTATAAGTGATCAACAGAAGCTGTGGATGTGGATGAATATATACTCATTAGATGTGTGATGGGGACCCTAATATACATATATATATATATATATATATATATATATATATATATATATATATATATATATATATATATATATATACAGGGCTTTGCCGGTAAATTGGGACTGTTACAATGAAAAACGAAAATGACTGTAATTAACTTATGAATTGATTTATTTGGATGTAATTTTAACAGAAGTTTAATAAGGTAACATATCTTGATATTATTCTATATTCCCCCCTTTGGACTCAATAACAGCCTCAATTCTGGCCCTTGAAGACCTTTAAGACCCTGAAGACTTTACCTGGGGAACTTGGTGGCCTTGATGATCTATGAAGCTGTGCGTCCGGCACGGGCGAGAACGATGATGGCGGACCTTTTCTCTTGCTCCATGGCTCTCACTCACATCAGAGTAACTTAAGTAGTGTCAACCGAAAGAAAATTATCATTTGATTCCAATGGCGAAGGAATTGACTCCAAATTCAAACCAGATGTTACTTAAATTTAAACCTGAAACAGTCCCAATTTACCGGTAAAGCCCTGTATATATATATATATATATATATATATATATATATATATATATATATATATATATATATATATATATATATATATATCATTTACATTTATTTATTATTCTATATTTTTATTATACATACAAAAATGAGCATATTGTTGGCGCTTGTAGAATTAATGATGTTTTAATAAGCCATTAAAGTGCATATAATAATTATGAGAAAATATAAACAGATCAAGAGCATTGTTGAGACAATAAAATATTTTTAATACAACAAGGCCAAAAAATGAATGCCTTTTTTTGTATGATAAATAATATTTTCCTTTGAGTGCAATAATTTAATATGCTTTTGAAAAACTATATTCATATCAACCAAAGCCATAACAGAATGATGGATGATTTCTCAATTGAATAATAACAACTAACCCTTTAAAAATCATTTTTAAATTTTGGCATATTTTACTAATTAATGTAGTTTGAAAGGCTTTCATTACTTCTGAATGAAACTATAAAAGAATAAGTAGCTTGTTTATATTGTTTTGCAGTGTAGTTAAAAAAAGCCTCAACATATCTAAATCTGTACGTTTTTTATCTATTTGGTTAAATAGAGTTGCATCCCTGTGGATATAAACGATAAATAAAGCGTTAAATTAGTCTATTGTACTTAATATCTTATTTCTGAGGTTAACCAAAATCGACCTTCACAGGTTTTAGAATCTCAAAATTTGAACCTGGGCCTAATTTTATAGCTTTGAGATCATTATTATTTCAAAAAAAATAAATACAGGAATATAAAATGCTTAATATATAATCTTTTTCGCATGTGTAAAGTTTGCTGCACTAAAGTATTTTGCGATTATTATATATTATATATATTATATATTATATATATATTATATATTATTTATCAAATATTCCTTGATTTTTTGTAACAAATATATTTTACACCTTTTACAGCAATATTTATTTTATGCTTTCCATAGTAATCTTTTCTGTAATTTGAACATGAAACAGCTGATTTACCTTACAAAAAAGTACTCAATTTAAAAAGTCTTTGGCATATTCAAAAATATTTATATCATGAAAATAGCTCAACTTTTATTATCAGTGCTCACGCAGTACAACAAAAACTTATATATATACTAATACTTATATATTTAGGAACATCATGTTTGGTCGGTTGAATCAGATATACAAGCTCTCAAAATATGTTTTCACTCTTATCTACTAGAATCCTTTAACAACAGTAAGGCAACGAAGGCGTAAGTTTTTAAATATTTATATAATTTTTCTGTGATTTGCAAATATATTTATAATAAATGGAGGTTAAAGATACTCGTAAAGTAAAAGTATACATTTCAATTTTTGAATATGCACATAATATATTGGTACATTTTTACGTAATACATGGATTTTGAAAAATATTTAACGTAAGGCAAGTTGAAAAAAATAGCCAACTTAATAATAAGTTTTTATTTTGAGAAATAAAAATGTTATAAATTATATTAAGCATCTTCCAAGGAGCGTCCACTATTTTCTTTCTTAAAAGAAGTTGTTTTGTAATGAAATTTGTTTATTTACCAGTATAATAAAAAAGCCAAGAAAAAAATTAATGTTTAAAAAAAATCAGACCTAACAAAAAATTGAATACTCAACAAAGAGGGTTAAGACTTAGATTTTATACTTGATGGCATAAGCAATAACAATTGTTTCTTCCATTTTTTCATTGTTTTATTGACATCAATTATATATATCATCACTTTTTATTGTTCAATAGTTAAAAAATTATATTGTGATGTAACGTTAAATCTGTCGACTCCATGTAAAAAACAATCTCTGGACTTTCCGTTAACAGAGCTAAAACTGCAATTCTCCCCATTGGTTCTTGGTTTCCATCTCAGGATCTTAGGATTCACTCTTGTTCAGTGAAGTCGAGAATAGAGATTTTGGGCATTCATTGGAATAGGTGGGGTATTGATGAAAGGAACTGGAACAGTTTAAACCGTCTAGTTCTTCAAAAAACCAAAATGTGGAGATTCTTCAACCTTCAAAAGAGAATTGATTTGTACAACTCAAAGGTTATTCCTTGGTGTTGTATAGAGCATTCTTCTCCCCATTTTTTGCCGAAAAGGCAATCATGAACGAAGATAAGTGGCTTGGATCATTATTTCATAATCCTTACATTAAAGCCTTAAAAAGAAAGAGAATCCACTTAGGGGGGGGGAACATAGTACAACTTTCCCTTATAATTCCCAACATGTACTTAAAACTCTTCCGTAATTTATTCCAAACCCTCTTGTAGAGTGGCGCAGATCGGTTTCATTGAGCAATGTTTGCAATTGGATTTTGTTTGGGTCTGAGCTAACAAATCGTCAAACCAGTTCTCTTTCACAGGTCTGGTGCTGTGCCCAAAGAATTTTATGGAGAAATGTTCCTGTGTTTGAAGGAAACTGCATTACCGATATAATCATGTGCAATTCGGGCAAAAAATATTTCTTCAGGAAACTGAGTTGTCCTGAAGTCCTCGAGGAGATGGCCATAAAAAGTCTCATATTATCATTACACGATGTGACTCCTGTGGGTCCTTTTCGTGATGGCAGGTTTTTATTTCCTTTATCAAGAGCTGCTCTCGATTATCAGGTACTCAGACCCTGGTACCTTAAAATGACTTCTCCCATTCGTTCCGGTTCTGAAGAAAGTTTGAACATCTGTCAAAAATACGTTGACCTCCTCAAACTTCCAGTTTGTTGGAAAACTAGGATTCTTAAATCTCTTATAGGAATTGCTGAGGGGACAAAGTTTACGGCTCAGCTGCAGATATCCGCTGATCTCACTCGTTTTATACTTCCATGCAAAGATTGTGGTAAAATTTATAACACTACTTTGCATGCCTTTGTAGATTGTCATTCAGTATCCATCCTAAAACAATTCATCAGTTTGAATGTCAAAGGACTTCATACCCCAGATACAAACAATTTTTGCAAAGCCATCGTCCTCTTCGGTCTTGGCAGATCTCTCTCTGCAAAATCTAGAGCAATAAATAGCACTCTCTTAAATGCCAAAGCTCTTATAGCTAAGAGGTTAGCATCTCACTCTCTCCGTGGGGGGTAAGGGCAATTATTCTAGCGGCAAGATACGCGGCGTTGGACCTCAAGATCCCCTCTGTCACCGATGGAAAGTGGAGTTGGGCTGGTGATGTAATTCGCTACTTCCCTTCGTGTTCCCTGCCTTATGGAAAAATTATTAAAAAACTTTTACGCCAATTCAAGGATTTAAAATAGACCGTTTTTATCGTTAATTTGTGTTATGTTTTAGATTGTCAAGTTTTTTAATTATAATTGTATTTTAGTGTTCGTTCATATTTGATGTTAAAATTTTAAACTAAAATGTTTAATTATGTTTTTACGCATTAACATCTTTTTATACACATTCTGTTTTTTATGCTTGTATATATTTTATGAACTGTGGAATAAATGAAAAAAATAAAAATACTCAAGGGAGCACTCAATGTTGATGCTAAAGCCTAAACTCCCTGATTTTAATGTTTTGCCTGACTAAACCATTTTACCAATAAGGACACTTTGTACTCTGCATCATAAAAAACCATGGAAAGCAGTTAGAATATATAAAACTTAAGTTTTTTCACATAAATTATTTTTGGAATATATTTAATTTTTTTGGTAAAATTGTAGACTATTTTTCAGTTTTAGAAAGCTTACATAATGCCATCTCCAATTATTTATAATTAAATTTATAAGGCATTAAACATAATCAGATAGTAATAAAAGTCAAATAGTTATTAAACTATATTCACTCAATATTGTCATACCACAGTTTTACATCCATTAGTTCGATGAGACATAAGCAGCCATGGTCCAAGAAAAATGAGAAACATTAAAAAAATATGTAACATGTTTTTGATTAGATATATTTTTTGATCTATTCGAGGCATGTTCCAACTGAAACTACAAAAAAGAAAGAATTATTTTCCTCCTATTTATACATATATATTTATCATAAACAATACTTTTTTATACAGAATGTGACATATCATCATCAAGAAAATAAATATGATGAAGAATGACAGGTTTGACGTTAAAGGCTTGGGGTATGGAGAGGAGGGGGAAGGAGGAGGCCTTGCGACCTGGGCAAAGGGTAAATTGCTTTAGACATGGAAGCAGCAATTGTTCATTTCTTATATTTACATGCGTATGAGAACAAGCTTGTGTTTTAAATGGTATTAGTTGACATAAAAGGAAATATGTATATAAATAGCCTGACATCTATGTCATGGATCCTTGTCAAGTTTATTTTTGACATAATAATAAATGTGTTATAGATAAGATTTCAACATGAAGAAATATAGATTTTTTAAAGCTAAATATACTTTAGACAATTTGTATTTGATTGATAATAAAAGTCTAGAAAAACTCAAGTATCACGTTACTTACTTGGTTTACATTGATCCTTTAAATATATATATATATTTATTCTTTTTTCTCTCGTTGCTTATATTAGATATAGTGCATTCAAGCATGTAACTATTCATTCAAAGTAACTAAAGAAAAACACTTGACAATCAAGTGATTTTTAAAGTAGAGTTTTTTTAAAGGTCATTCATAAAAAAAATACTGAAGAAAGCTAATGCTAAAGAAACTAAAAGTAGCTTGAATATGTTATCATATTGATTAAAAACAAACTCCCTTAAACACGTAAATAGACATGTTATATAATATTCCAAATACAGCTACATAAGAGTCAAAGGTTGCCAGATGATAAAAACTCACACCAATATAAATTTATCATGATTATGATAAAACACGTCATATATCACTATAGTTCATTTTGTTTTTAGAATAGTGTTTTATTGATTCCTACATCGATTGGTTTTGAAAGTTAATTAAAGTGGAACGAGCATTGGGAGTTTTTTAAACATTCTTCACAAAATATCCAATTATGACTGTGGAAGGTCTTAACTAAGGCCGACTTATTAAAAATTATATATATACAAAGAACTGAGGAGACGAGATATGTATGATTTGGTCGACTCTTAGATCCTTAGGTCTCTAAAAGTCACGGCCACACAGACTGTAAGCAGAAATTTTGTATTTGGTCAATAATTTAAATACAAAACTTTCTGTCCCATATATTTAAGATATTACATGTTGACAAAATATGTAAAGAACAAAAACAGTGAACTGTCTATAATGAAATACATGTTTTCTGATAAAAAAAATTATAATCAACATACAACACTAACACCACTGATCGAATAATTTGTAAGAATGGTTGGCATTTTGAAGGAAGATCTCCAAACCTTGAGTTTATATCAAAATTTCTATCAATTTAAGGATAACATAATTTAAATATCGCATCAAAAAGGTACAAACCCTTATAGATAATGATTTTATTTCCTTTTAGTGAAATTAAGCCATCAATACATTAAACTGCAATCATGACTTATCTTGTTATCAATGGAGACATAAAATTATAAAAGTAAAATGTTTTCTTTATGGCATTCCATTGAATAAAAGTAATAGAAAAGGAAACAATGCATCATTTATAAAAATTGTTTGACAAGAGATATTTTGTTGCATTAAAATCTGGACAATGTGTATATTTTTCTGCATCACTTTAAAAAGCTCGTTCGACACAAATGGAAATAGAAAGCATAATATTATGACATGAAACAATATGCCACTCACACACTTTTTTGTAGCAATAAGAAGTGCGTCTAAGGCATTTCCAAATTGCATATGTCTTTCTTTTTATAGTAAGAAGCTCTTATGGTGATAGGGTTTTGTGTAGAGCATATTATTGAAAATAGTATTTCTTTCAAAAAGGACAAAAAAAACTTTTATCACATGGATTTAAATTTTGTTTATTGTAGTTACAAATACACAATGGAAAGAATGGTCAACGCAATAGCGGTTTAAAAAAAATATGTGCATCATGATTCTTCTATATATATATTATTTATATATAATAATTTATTATTTGTATTATTATTTATGGAATTATATTTTTGAGCTTTGAAAACATTATAAACTTGTACTAAATGTTCAAAGGAGTTGAAAACTAAAAGTGTATAATATCAATGACAAGCCATTATTGTATATTTATATTTTACTTTGTAATTCTGACCAAATAGTATTTTCAATCATTTTAATGGTAGTCTCGAACCATTAGGCATGTATTTTTCATTTAACATTTATAAGTCATTAAATTCTTATAGCTCATATACTTGCATAGCCAACTTCCTTTTATTGACCATTAAAAACAATATCAGGCCCTCGAGCACCCAAAATATTGATTACCATCTAAAATTATATCAGAAGTTTATGAATAATAAAAAGAATGAAAAAGTTATATCTATCTGATGGAAATGTTTTGAAATATATAGGAAAATTAAAAGTACTTTGTTTATTATTAAATTGTTGTTTCATTGAGTTTGGGCTTAATAAGGAAGTATAACTTTAAACTATAATGTTTTTTTGGTGTGTTTTTACACAATTTTTTCTTATTTTTTATAAACTGTGTAACTCATGTGTTATGAAAAAATAGACCTCAAAATAAAAAATGTACAAAAATTTGACGACCTAAATATTTAAAATAGCTTTTTTGTTTATGAAAAAATATAAATAGGGTTTTGTTGGTATGCTCGACGTGTTAAATCATTGAAATATGAAAAATTGCCTAAGAAGGAAATAGAGGACGAGACTGATATAAAGTATGTTATTGAAAAAACTCGCATTGACCTTAGATATTTCTGAACACATCGCTTTCATATCTTTTAATTAATATAGTATTCTCCACACATTATACGGTCACAGAAAAATTGTCAATGCTGGCAAAAGAATAAGAACCATTAGACACCCAACCACCCGAAATTGTCACATAGACACTTCTTCTTTTTTGAAAAACAAATTAAAGAAGAATGGTTGATAATCTATCGAATTATTTAGTTAAGTACTATGGTTAATCTGATTCTATGGTATCATCACTCCCAAGAAAATCTCAATGATTGCCTTAAAGAAGCCGAAATTATGTGCTCCACACAATTTGGTCCTTTACTTTAAAACTGTTAATTTTAACTATAATGTTAATAATTGTTTTTATCCAACTCTAATCATGAAATGTTGTTATTTTATCTGTAACACGATTTTTTTCTATTCTACACAAAACAAATATTCCTAAAGAATCTTTGGAGTACAATTTTTAATGGTAATCCACATCTGGAAATCTATAAACACTAAAAACATATGCCATTTGCTTAAAATTCACGTAGAGCTCATTAGTATTCTCTACATGCAGGGAATATGGTGCAGACAGATTGTCTGCATTGAATAACAATTTTCAATTATGACCATCATTATCTGTGTCTAACATAACTCCACAATGTGAAAAGAAAATATATTTTTAATTTACTTTTTTTACTGTTTCATATAAACTTGGGTTTTTTAATATTCATGGTTAAAGAATTAATTACTCATGATATACCATATGATTACAACGCAATAACACTCAAGTCATATCAAAGAACTAAACAAGCAATCCAAATATATATATGTATATAAAGATAATATGAATATAAAAAAATATATTAAATTAACCTATGCACTAAAGATTATTTTCAAAAAGGTTAAATAACACTTAAATTATCCTTTCGTGACCTCTTAATATTTTATGCTTATTTATGAAAGAACATAAAAAAACTTTTGGTATTTTTGTTTATCTATATTATATATTTATATATATATATATATATATATATATATATAATAACAATAATTATTTTTTTAGTTTGATCAAATTGATGCCTTTGCAGAAATGAATAAACAATAAAATATTGAAATTAACATATACACTAAAGATTATTTTCAAAAAAGTTAAATAACACTTCAATTCTCCTTTCGGAAGTGTGTCCAGTGACCTTTTATTTATTATTTTTTTATTAAATCATTTATTTAAGTTCTCTAAGAATATAATACTTTATCAATAAATCGACTAAAACACAGATATGCAATCAATATAGATATGTAACCAATGGGGACATAAGTAGGCTTCTTTATACACAAATATGCATAAACATACATATCAACTAGAATTTATACAAATGGCATTAAAATTAATCATAAGAAATAAAGGACATGATGCACACGATGATAAGATAGAGAAACTGTTAAAAAAGTTGTGATAAAATAATTATTAAGATCCCCAGACTTGAGGTGGAGGTTTTCTTTTATTTGCTGTCTTGGTCCCCATGAAGAAGAGAGGGCCTGTTTGTTTTGAAATTTCCCTGTGGATGGAGCGCAGAATGTCTAGATTTCATCGAACGAGGTCTTGGAGACCCATAGGAAGTCCACCTCCGCACGTTCTTGAAGCATAGAGGGTCCTTTGTACAGTGGATATTATATGCTCGATCTTGTAAGCCTCCTCGTAAGTTGGAGATGTTGATACAAGCCAGTCAGTAGAAGTTAATGATACTCCAAGTTCTTCTAACAGTGACCTCTTTATTGAACGTAATATTAAAGGTTAGACTACTCTAGAGAAGTGATTTATTGATTTGGGTATTTATATTGAACTTGATCTGGAGAACAAATATGTTTTTAAATTACCTGATATTTGCAAATAATGAATCTCTTCAAACGTACTTTTTGAGCTTCGAAAATGACTTTGAGGTATGAATATCATCACAGTTTATCTTTTCTTTCGGACTTCCAACCAAATTATTCTTTATTCCTTTGGGTAGACTATTGTAATATTACTATTTAATATCAATTAGATAAAAACAAACCCCTAACACTCAGTTTATTTGGTTTTCCAATCATTGATTAACATGGATTATAATACTTTGAATTTTGTATACAATTAAAGAATTTAACAGCGAAATATATATATATATATATATATGTATATATATATATCGTATTTGAATGGTACATTATTCTGTCTTATATTTGAAGAAGTGCTAATATTTAAATTCTGTAGAGTAGTCCATAAATATTTTAAAATGCATATATCGGTTTGAATGTTAAAGGCCTTCAGACTCCAGATGCAAACAATTTTTGCAAACCTATCGTGCTATTCGGTTTTGGCAGATATCTTTCTGCAAAATCTAGAACAATTAATAGTACTCTTTTGAATGCCAAAGTTCTTATGGCTAAGAGGTTAGCATCTCACTCTCCTATCAGTCCGTGGGAGGTAAGGGCTATTATTCTAGCTGCTGGGACAAGATATGCAGCGTTGAACCTCAAGATCCCCTCTGTCACCGATGGAAAGGGAGTTGGGCAGTTGATGTAATTCGTTACTTCCCCTCGTGTTCCCTGCCTTATGAAAAAATTATTAAATACTTTTACGCCAATTCAAGGATTTAAAATAGAAAGGTGTATCGTTTATTTATGTTTTGTTTATTTTGTCCATGTTATTGTATTATAAATGTATTTTAGTGTTTGTTCATGTTTGATGTTCAAATTTTAAACTAAAATGTTTAATTTTGTTTTTACGCATGAACATCATTTTATATACATTCTCTTTTTTGTGCTTCTATATATTTTTATGAACTGTGGAATTTAAAAAAAATATCAGCACAAATGAAAACATGCTAAAATCAGTTGCACAATTAAATCTCCATTCTTGATGCATCTAATAAATGAATTACTAATCAATTTTTTCTCTTATGTATTGCTAGAGGAAAGGTGTATGTTTTCTCGCTGCCAAAGAAAAAATAATATTGGCAAGATAGAGACCGTTTCTACCCTAGAAACTGACATCTACCTTTGACAAAAACATTGAGGATCATTTTGAGTGCGTTTCATAAGTGCTTAGTGCGTTTCTCGGACCATAAATGGTCATTATTATCCAATATAAGGACTCTGTAAGGAACTCTTCATAGTATTTTCTTTTCATATTTCATCACCGTCATCGTCAGCGTGCGCACTCTTTTCTCTCCGTTTAAGAGAGGAAAGGAGAGGGCCCCAACTGGAGGATTTAAAATAACCCCACTTGTTGGAGCAAATACAGCTTGACCGGCCTATCTTCAATACGCTTCGAGGGAAAATCGACGATAGAAGATTCTGCGTTGTTTTTATTATTATTTTTTTCCTTATTTCTTCCCCTGGACACTTGAGTATTTTTTTTTCCTTTTTAATACCTGCCGGTTTTTTTTTAAATTCTGATTGATATTTTTTGAAGTATTTATTGTAAGAAGGTTACTACTGGGTAAAACTGATTTGAGACGACTTAATTCGTATTCTTTTTTACTTTGATAATGATGAGTCCAACGGACGCCCTCCTGATACTTCTTCATGGAGTAATAGGGGCAAAATGTCCTATGCAAAAGCTCTTGGTAAGAGAGAAAAGGCTTTATCAGAAGCCTCGAGAAATATTAATTTGAACTCATCGTTTAAATGGGATACTTTCGTCTTAACATTGACGGATTCAAATAGTGGTCGTGTTTTCAACAACATGAATATGAAACAAGTGATAGTATATAATGCTGCACTTTTCTTTGGCTTCACGGAGGAGGAAATTGCCGGTGCTCAGGCAAAGTTAGGCTTCGGATATGCCTCATTTTATACAAATGAAAAAATAGATGTTCGGTCGAGAGTTAACCTTCTCAAAAAATGTTTCGTGACTGACGTAGAAGGGCCAGATGGTCAAATGAAATCCGTTAACATGAAGATTAAAGGAATGGACAATTTGAACTTGATAGAAGAAAACGATTTAAAATAACTGCGGTCAACACCTTTTAAAGGGTAAATGAAAAAAAGTTGAATGAATGGCTAAGTAAAATGGCTGATATTCATGAAGCCTCACCAGAATCTAACCCTGATGATCTGGACGCCGAAAAGAAGTTTAAAAATTACAAAACCGTTTGGAGAACGTCCAATTATAATTTTGAAGTAACTGCTAATTCAGCGCATTTGCCTCAAATTTTACCTGTAGAAGGATGTCTAATTAACTTAAAATTCCCCGGAGTCCGACTGCAATGTCAAAGATGTTTTCAATTTGGGCATTCACGACAAAATTGTACGGGAAAACGGCTACAAATTGTTGAATACGAAAAAATTCTTCTCCAAAAAATAGCAGAGGTTCAAAAGCTTTCAAACGCTACAGATGAAAGTGCTGCACGTTGTGATGCTGGATCTGAAAATACGGATAATAATGATGCTATCAACAACGAATTATTGAAAAAACTATTCAAACGGAGAGCAATGGTGAAGAAGCTAATCTGGATGTGGGTAGGGTTTCAACTGGTTGTGATGTTAGGAGTGGGAGTGCAACCCATATAAGTGCCATCAACAATGAAATTAATGAGAACCCAAATCAAAAAGAGGACAATGCTGAAGACAATGAAGACACAGAAGGGTCAGTTGAAAAGTCTAGTCTACGCAATTCATCTGAAGAGGCTAGTCATTGTTCAAAAAACGCCGACACAAATGAACCCAAAAACGCAAATATTTCTCCAAATGTAAATGTTATCCCTGCAAACTCAAGGAAATTGGATCAGAAAATGGTTGATAGATGCAACCAAAGCCCACTAAACACTAGACGATCGAAGCTAGCTTCTTCACTTTCAATTTCGTCGGATAATATATTACCATCAAGGTCAAGATCAGGATCGCACTCAAAGAGAACAATGTCCGAGACAAATATCTCTCCGAACGGAAATCCCCATAAACATAAAAAATAATTATGACACTGACTGTCTTTTCTTTTAACGTAAACTCCCTCCAGAGTTTAAAAAGGAAATACGATTTGGCTCGATTTTTAAAATATCTTACTTTACCCGATATAGTCATTTTAACAGATACAAGGTGTTCCTTGGAAGGACATTTTTCAATTCCTGATTGCTACAAAGTTTTTTCATCGTTTAACCTATCAAATTTACACCCAAAAAGGGGTGTCTCCTTGTTAATTAAATCTACTCTTAATCCAAGTATTAGTTTTAGATGTTATGATGGAAATCTTATCAAGGCTCACTGTAACTATCAAAACTCAGTTTTTGATATAATAGGCATTTATGGACCGAATAAAGATGATCCAGAATTTTTAAAGGTAAATTATTGTCGGTAATTTCGAAGAGGCCGACTATTGTTGGTGGAGATTTTAATATAAAAATAAATCAAGGAATACGTTGCCCATCAAAGTGTACCAACGATCATCCCCATGCAACAAAAGAATTGAAATCGATTATAACTTCTTATGGTTTCACTGATGTTGGCCATCATCAAAATAATCTTTCTCACACCTTCTTTTCAAGAGACAAGAACTCCAAAAAAGTATCCTCACGCATAGACTACTTCTTAATAAAAGGATTCACTAACGACTCGATAAAAGAATATAATGTTATTGACACACACTTATCTGATCATAAAGCTTTAAGACTAAAAATTAACACTGCAACTACAGAAAGAAGGAATAAAACATTATGGACCCTCAATCCAACTCTTTTAAATGACCCAGACACCGATACACAAATAAAGAACATTATTTTAAGTTCTTTTAATAATTTGATCGAATTTAGTAATACATTTTCTATTGTAGAAAATATGTTTACTAAAATCAGAAAAATGTTGCGACACAAAGGATCTATACAAGCCACTAAAAAACGATTGGATCTCGCAAAACTAGAAGAAACTACGTCGGCAGACATGAGTACAGAAGAAAAGAAGTTCAGAGTTGATCAGTTATTTAGGGAAGCGGATCTGAATTATAGAAAAAAGCTGAGGCTTACCGAAATAAAAGATTTAACTAACTCAAGACTGCGCTGTATTCAAGAAATGAAGAGACGAAATACTAAAAAGAATTTATCTCTTTTTAAGCCAAATGGAGAAATTTCACAAGACGCGGAATATATTTGCGAGGAAATCAAACAATACTACTCCAAGTTGTATAGCTGCTTCGATTGTACACAAGAACATTGTTGTGCAAGGTGTATAGAAAATGGTCAACACTTTTGTGAAGATTGGAGATGTAAAGCTGATGATTCTGTAAAACTCAACGACAAAAACAAAGACATAATGGAGCAACATCTTACTGAAAATGAAATAGTGTATGCCATTGACAAGAACACAAAAATGAATAAATCTCCTGGACCATCGGGCTTTACTTTCGAGTTTTTCAAGAAATACTCGACGATTTTAGCTCCTATTCTTTTACGTTTTTACGAAGAAGTTCTTGCCGTTGGATATTTTCCCGATTTTGCATCAACCGGAAGAATAGTTCTCATTCCTAAATCAAATAAAGATCCTAGACTTTAAAAAATTTAAGACCTTAACTATGCAAAATTCAATTTTTAAAATTTTTACATATGTTTTAGCCAATAGATTAAAAATCAGTTTGAAATCAATTTTACATCATGGCCAATATGGTTTTATTAAAGATAAGTTAATGGATAGTATACCTTTCACCTTACAGACGTTTTTAGAATCAAAGCAAGATGTATCACTTATGACAGTGGACTTCTCTAAAGCCTTTGATACTTTATCACATAAATTATCATTCAAACATTATATAAGAAAGGTTTTGGCGATTTCATCATTAGAATGGTCGGTGCTACAATTGCCAAATCCAGAACAATTGTTCAGTATGGAACCGCAAGCGCTAGTTTTAACAATAGAAGAGGTGTTAGACAAGGAGATCCGTGTTCTTCTATACTTTTTATACTTTGTCTGGATTGTTTAATCGAGAGGATTCAATTGGATAAAAACATTGTGGTTTTTCAGCTATACCTAGGCTTGGCAGTGTGAGAATTTTTATTTTCTAGACGAAGTAAGATATTTCCATTATTGGGGTGGTTTATAAGATAGTTTTTCCCGCTGATTTCAAAAATGGAAAAAAAAAGTTCAAAAAGTGACTTTTAACCGGAAATCGAAACCGGAAGTACACGAGCTGATGCTCGCTGAACGCTGAAAGTATGTTAAAAGACGCGCAGTACAATTTCACATAAGTATGCGAAGTTTCAAGACTCAGCGTGATTCAGCAAATAGAAAATTTTCAGATTTACCGAAAAAAAAGTGTCTAATTGACGATTAATTCTAGATTTTCAAAAAAGGTTTAATTCGATGTCTTTATGGTTTAAAAATAAGCCTAGGCTGGTTAAGTCAATGTCCGGCCTCCGGGACATATTTGGGCCGGGATCCGGATTTTTTTAAAGTTGCAGTTTTTCGCAATTTATTTTTGCACAATCATATTCAGCTTCCAAAAGGGAGCAACTTTGATGTATTCAGTATCCGAATCTGAGGTCGTTAAGACCCTCAAATCCGGGATTGAATATTAGGTCCTATTTCATGGACGAAGCGGAATATTTTTGAAATCCTAAATTTTGGGGGCCTTCTGTGGGTTGTCTGTTGAAATGATCGCATCAAGTTATAAAATAGTATCTATAGAATGTGACATTTCTAATAAGTTCGTGTCGGATAAAAAATTTATTTTAGTTATTAACTTTTGAGTTTTGGCATAAAAACTGGGAAATGGAAAAGTGTTTTTTTCTCCACTCCTGGGTAACTCACAGATTTCAACTTGAGTTCATAAGAAGGAGCTTAAAGAGCCTGACAACAACTTTAAAATAAATCATTCTCAAGTGTTTCATATTTTTCAGAAAACCCAAAATCTGATTTTTTCAAAAAACTTAAGGGGGTACCCCATGATTTTTGGCATTTTTTTAAATTTGTAAATTTGTTAATATAAATGTTCCCAATTGGGGAGAATAATGCAAATGTGAAGAAATTTTTAAATTGGACGAAAAACAAAAAAGTTTTATTAGTTAGCATTATTTCATAAGTACATATGCTATATATATATAGCATAAGAGTCAAAATGTAACTTTACTCAATGTCAGGCCGAAGGCCCGAGGCGGGGATCATAAGGGGGCGCAGCCCCTTATCAAGCTGGAGACCGCGCGTAGCGCGGTTCTTCAGCTTGTACAGTATAGGTTGCTCGTCTTACACTAGCTTGTGAAATTCGATCCGGCTGCACCGCGCAAGGCTGCCGAAGGCTGGTACAGTTTTACTTTGGCTCATACCCGAAGGTACGCACTGTGGCTCGTCGATTCCTCGAAGCAGCGTCTCACCAGAGACAACAGACAAGAGTCCGTGGGCAAACTCCTTGGGGCAAGCTCACCCCTTATATACTAGCGGCCAAAACGGCGATTATGGTTCCTGGGTCCCCGAGGCAATTTTTTTTTCAAAAATCTTCATGGGGGGTCTATTTAGGGGTTTTCGGGGTCGCTGATCACGATAAGCGTGGTTAAAAATGTCTAGAAGACTTTAAAACCCTTCAAAAAAGTATTTAAATGCGTTTGATGGTGTTTTCAGCAAACCGGAAATGCGACCTCGGACCGGAAATCCGACTTCAGATTCGAGTTCCTCGGGTCGAACTTACCCTAAACCACTCCTAATATATAAACAATTAACCTTTTCTAGAAAAAGTGTCTCACACTGCCAAGCCTAGCTATACCTTTCATATAAAATGTCTTTGTTTGCAGATGATATGACGATGATCTTTACTGGAAATCCATTAAAACATGAAATCATTTAAGCAAACCCTAAAGATTCTTAAAGTGTTCTACATCTCCCTGGTCTTTGTGTAAACGCCGACAAAACTGAAAAATAAGTGGATATGGTGGCTTAATTGAAAAAGGATGGCCAGTTTTTAAAATTTCTGGAGATATGAATATTTTAGGATCTTGGATGGAAACAATTCTACGGCTATGAATCTTCAAGACATAAAGGGTAAAGTTTCGAATGTGTGTGGCTTTTCTCTAGACTCAGGCTTAATGTATGGGAGAAAATACAAGTTTGGAACAATTATATCGTCTCAAAAGTAATCCATCTTTTAAGAGTTACACCTTACGATGAAGAAAACGTCCCGCATGATTAAGTATATGCAATTGACATTCCTCAATTTAGATAAAAAGAAAAGATATCGATGAAAAGACTTCACAATCCTCTACGATACGGTGGTCTATCTGTTGTAGATTTTGAAAATTTATGGAAATCTTTAAATACGTACTGGGTTCGAAATATGTGGACAGAGAAGGAACCACTGAGTCATTATCTTCACAAATTTCTGGAGGAAAATATACGGAGAGGCATATTTCGGACTGAGGGAGGTGTGCTGCAAAGATTATCGGAGTTTTCTGGACGATTGGAGAAGATCATAAAAAGAGCCACCAGCACAATTAAATCGTATGAAAAGAGCCTTAGATGGAGCTTCCTACAAGAGGCTCCATAAATTTCAAAGGAATAAATACAGTCGGACTTGACTTTGCTGCAGAAACGGCAGATTCCCCTTGCTTCTAAATAAAATGGCTTTCAAGCAATTCCAGTCTATTTTTGGCTTGTACGAGTCTGTAGACAGACCTGCAGTACCAATCAGATTGCGTCTGGCTGAAACCTCTTCCTCCCAACTGCGGAAAAATTTGTTTGAAGCCTACAATGGAACCTTTCATTAATTATTAAGAAGACGTTGTATAAATGTTCCAGTGGCTAAAGCTATAGTGTGATAAAAAGTGATATGCTGTCGTCATCAGAAAAGTGGTTTAAATACCGTGTTCTCTCTGGTACACTCGAAGTGCGAGACAAATTTTTTACGCAAGATCATAGTAAATGTTCTTTTTGCCGTACGGAGAGTGAGTCCAGTGACCACTTTTTATATGACTGCACATATCTTGGGCCTATATAAATCTGTTTCAGATCTTTTAATCGACAATTTAGTTTTTATCAACCTAAGAGAAGTGACTTTATAGCCTTTATGTAGGACTCGATGAACGTTTTATAAATTCTATAATTACAAAAACACAGCATGTATTATATGCAAGGGAAGTGCATCATGCACCGATATTTCGGGGGGTTTATCAATGGTTAAACTCCACATTAAAGTTTTAAAGGATACATGTCGTAAGAAATGATGTTTTTACCCAAATGTTCTTTCGAGTTATTATTATTATTAATATGTCTATTGTTTGTGTTTTGTTTGAAATATAAATTATGGCTGTTGGCCAAGAAAAAAAAAATTA
>CP045893.1:4647631-4738817 GCA_013387185.1 Caligus rogercresseyi
GTTTTTCTTTACTTCTATTTTGTATGGGGAAAAATAAATAACATAATTTAGCATATTGAGAGGAGAAATTACGCAGTGAAAATACGCATGTTTCTTTAATCATTTGAATTGCAAAGTGAACTTGAGAAGTTAAAGATATATGTGTATATTTTACGTGAGATTAAATCTAAATACGGAATAGATGTTGGTCAAGTGACGTATTTAAATAACAGGGAGTAAAGTATTTTTTTGCAAGATCTAAGGATAGATTTTACTTTAAGTCTTAAAAAGGAGAGTATTTTCCTGCGTTGTTTTGGCCATGTCAAGAAATTTAATTGATCTACCCTTATGCTTGCTTAAAAAATATGTTTATGAATTGGAGAATTAACAATATAATAATATATTTTAATATTAAAATTAATTGCCTTATATGTTGTTGTTTTTAAACCTCATATATTTCTGCAAATTGTCTCTAATATTATATTGAACACACCCAGGTTATGTTATGGTGCGATGGGTTATCTAGGAGTAAAACAAAGAATTTTGGTATAGATAGTTATTATGAACAATGATAATATATGTTCATCTGTATTAATACAAGCATGACTAGATTAAAAATACATCATATTCAGATTAAAATCTTTTTTATCTTAATTACTTCAATTGGATTAACTTAATGTACCATATCATACATATCCTTTATCTAAGGATTCAGATAATCTAATTTTCTTCCCTAATGAATGCTTAAATAAATCCATAAAATGATCAGAAGTCGTTACATTTTATACATAAGTGCAAATAAGTTAAAAAATATGATGTTCTTAATGTTCGTCGTGTGTGTCGTTTATTAAAGTAAGATTTACATTTATTTAAGGAAATATTTTATTGTAGAGGTTATGGATTCAATGTATTGTTCGTTATTATATATTAAAAAATGTTTTCATGATTTAACAATAAAAAGATATTTAAAATATCAAATACTTACATCTCAATTCTTATTTTAAAAAAATATAAAAAGGTATATATTTACCATATTACCTGCTTATATGATGATTTTATTAAGACTGCATTGTTTTTCTTCAATTCTTAGACCTATTTACCTACGTCTTATAAACATCCCTATTTGAAAATAACCAATTAATAAAATTATATATTACGATTTAGGTATCCTACATAATTTAAATAATACAAATTAAAATATCGTTAAAATATATACACAAACATTATAGCTTAGCTTCATAACGCCTAGTAACATCAAAAGTGAAGGCTACAAACATATAATTATATATAAACACACCCATATTTTATGCTGTTATTTCTATTAAATTTTTATTTTAATATTAACACTTATTCATACATTCCATTAAAACGTATCTCTAAAATGGCATTTCCCTTGTGCAAAAATGAGATCCTGATTACCTAAATATTAATTACCTAACTAATTATTGATTATCGATTTATAAGAATATGATGAAAATATTTTGATATTTCATATATTAGCATAAAATATATTAAAATAATAATAAGAATTATATAATTTTATAATATTTGTCGATATTAAGATTATAGAATATCAGTTGCTTTGTGTCAGAATAATAAAAAGTGAGATAACCATGTGCGTTAAAGCGTGTTCCACTCTCAATGATGGGGCGCCGTTTCGAATCCTGATAGAGGAATGCAAATTTAGGTCTACTTTATTGATAAGATCTTAGGTTCGAGTGACTAATTTTAATTCTATAATGCATATTTATATCCAGTTGGATGGTATTCTATCGAACCGATTTGGCAAAAAAAAATACTAGACCAAAAGTTTCAAGCGTTTAGATATATGAATTAGAATAAACAAATATAAAACTATATTTAATCCAATCACCTATCTAAATGAACCATGTATCAGTCCTAACTTATGACGTGCATTCGTTAATTGGTGGTTATGCTTCAATTTGTAAAAAAGCATACACTTTGGAAAATTTCCTTCAATTTCCTATAAATTATTTATTATTTTATTGAAAGTAATCAGTTAATAGCCTTTGCAATCATGTATTTTATTATAAATATTTGCTTCAATAGGTAGCGTATACATAGGATGTATTTATTTAAAAAACTTTGACAGAAAGTGAAGCTTAAACACATATAATTACCTTCGAAGGAACCCAAAGCCTTCAATGATCTACAATGAAAATATATCTTTATAATACAGGTATAGCTTAACTTGTCTAGAATTTTACTATACATTCTTAAATTTCAATTGTGTTAAAAAAATATATATAATCACCCTCGATGGAACACATATAAACCACAATTATAGCATACAAATTTGTTTTCATGTATATACATGTTTATTTTACGTTTTTATGCGAATTGGTATTCAGAGCAATAAAAAACTATATGGTGAATATGTGGTTATGAATTGATTTGCTTAAGTAACCACATGTTTCAACATACTGCAGTCTCATTATATTTTTTACGATCCTGCCTATGTTTCTACTTATGTTTTTGTATATACTTTGTATTCGCTACATACCACTTAAAAAAATTTAAAATATTTATAGCCCTATTTGGAGAAAAAAAAATTGGAAGCCTAAATGCACAAAAGTTATATTGTATGGTTCGTTAAAAAAATAAATTTTTTTATTGTATTTGATAAATATTAATATTTTCATTTATAAAAGCGCAGACATTCAATGCAAAACATATAAAACTTTGTGATTCAAAAATGCATGAAAAGTACAGATATATCTCATTTTGATATTTCTCCTTTTCTTTATGTAATTGCATTAAAAAATCCATGCATTAAAAAGAAAACCTACATTTTGTATCATTTAAATTGTTTAATAGTAATATTTTCAGTGAGTTACTGAATTAATATTATAAAACTAACAATAAAACCGAAACCAGATCTTAAGACATGTGTAAATGCAATTTTTTCGGCCCAAAGGAGTGAAACTGTTTATATCTTCGGATTTTTATATATTTTATTAGTTAAACAAAAGTTATTATTAAATGACTTTTCACTTACACTTCAAGAGCAAAATTAATTTAATTTAAATAATCAATTTATGAGTTGTCGTACAATATATCGATTTACCAAAAGTGAAAAAAATTCTACGTATGTAATTAAGGTATTGAGCCAAAATACTCGATTAATCTTTTAGCTCATTTATCCAAAAAATTGCTTAAAGTATAAAGTTTTCAAAAAGCATCAACTTCGTATACCTCAGCCACTAAAAACAAATAACATTTAAACTAAATATATTATTTTTTAACACTTTTTTCTCAGTTTGTTGTTGACATGACATTAAAACAACTTGTAATTAAACCACAAGAAAAACTTTTTTTGCCTTTGTAACCAAAAAAAATATAAGAAATGAAACTTGTAAATCTAAAAGAAAGCACAATTATACAAGACAATACATATATTTTCCCAACAATTATATTGTGAATCTAAACCACAGTCACATATAGGTCTAGCTATACTTATTAATGCACTAAGTACCACAATTTCTCTTAGTTGATCCATTATATTTAGCTTTTTAATTATTACAAAAATGAACCTTGCAATTGAGCAAATATTTTGACATTTTCTATTAAGATTTAAAGAAAATTGATTAATCCATCCCTTATAAGAAGTGCATGAACACATTGCTTTTAATCAATATATACACAAAAGTAAATCAAAGAGATCACATCAAGAACTGCTTTCACATCCTTAAATAATATTCGTTGGAGTCACTAACATGTTGATATAAATATATTTTTGTGACTATGTTACTTCTTTTTAATCAGTTATTGAAACATATACGATTAGGACTTTTATACACCCAAATTAAATTTTAAAAAAATAATTAAATCAAAGATATACCAAAGGTTTGTACCGATACGTAGTGAAACAATGATTAATAAATAAAAATTTTAAACGAAACAACTATAAGAAAACATTCAAATAATTTAGAAACAATCATATTAATAAAGGCATTTCAATAAAAGTCATATCTGTAATAAAATTTTGAATACAAAAAGCAATTGGGATGATAAAAAATATCTTGTTTTTAACTATTATCATTTTGTTAAATATGTTTTGGACTTTTGTTATGACAGCGTCACATTTGTCATTCCTTGTGAACGCCAGAAAATCTTCCTCAGAAGTTTAGATCTTGAAGAGGCCTTCTAGTGAGATTTGGAGGGCCCTAAAAAAGGATAATTATTTATAATCGGCGAAACCCTTATTCTTAGACTTTATTGACATGCATTTGTGTCATTATACAAAGAGATGGCTAACAATGAACCATATACATCTAATAATGTTTTTGCCTATCGTAGTTCGATAGAGTCGCATCTGTGAGCATATGAATAATCATTAGTTTAATAAAATGACCCAGTCGCAACTAGTATCTTTATATTAAATGTCAAGTTGAAGATTTATATATTTAAAAAAAAAATTCTACCATACGAAAAAAAGGGATAATTTCAAAAAGGGTTTCCGTTATAAGTAAATAACATTAATGGTCTTATATTAATGAACAACAATTGTATCCAAGTTTAGATTATTAGATATTAGGGAACTATTAATATTGTAAAGAAAATTCTTGTTCAATGAAACCAAAAAAATATTTTTTTCTTTAAAAATATAAATATGTTATTAATAAGCTATAGAACATTTAAAATATATTAAAACACATCCGTCCTTGATATGTATTGAGCGGTTGATCGATAATCCAAAAAGTAATTTTATGATTGACAAGTTCATAAGATATAAATATTGTATATTTGGTTTATTGTGTGAAGGTCTTTTTGTAATAATAATAATACATGTATTGGCCAGACCAAACTGAATTAGAACTTTTGCTCCGTACAAGTATAATTTAAGTATTATGTCATAATCATATCATTACTTTATTGCAAAACTTTATATGGAAGATTGGAGTTGAATGAAAAAAATTAGATGTATTCACTGATAATGAAGATATACAATATATATTTATTAAGTTAGATATAATTTAGCATAAGCATTGAAATAGTACTCAATTTTCAAATTGTAATGAATAACTGTTAGCTTGCATATTATGTAATTAAAACGGTATTACTCTGTTGGTCAAATTGAGACTATAGTTATATAGAATACACTTTTCAGAGTGCTTTGCCAAATATCTGAGAGTAGTTCTATATCTTTGTTTCTTTACTAATACTCTGTAAAATATAATACTACTTACTTTTTTCTTACTACAATATTACACAACCCCTATCTTATGACCATCTGTTGTTGCCATTTTGCTTGACTTATTTCATATTATTTTTAGAAATAAAACGACCATAAAAATAAATGTTAATAATTACATTTATTAGATTTAAAAGCTGTTCTCAAGGGTGTTGAAAGTGAATAAATTGAATTATAACTTTTAATTTTTTTATCATGTTCGTTTTTTAATTAAATAAAATAGATACATTCTTAAAAACCAGAACAAATGTGTAATAAAACCATAATTAAACATTTTAGCTTAAAACTTTTGCTCTGAGGTAGAATGCAAACAATAAAATGACATATAATATTAGGTAAAAGCTATCCATTAGCACAATATTTTTGCGAAGCAACTATTAAGAATTTTACAAACTAAAGCATAACCAATGTAACTAAATTTATAATAAAATTTTGTTAAATACTAAAATGACTAAATCTTTTTTAAATTATTTTTATAAGTCTTTGGTGTTGGATGGAAAGGCTTGGATAATACTTAATTATCCTTCCAGCGGACGTCCACGTTCCTCCTTCGTTTGGCAAGGGGATGTTCAACGAACGTCAATTGATATTTATACCTTACTAACTTTCAAAATATTTATTGCATTAGCATCAAAAAAGTGTCACAAGCTAAACCTCTAAACCAATCAACCCTTCATGTTTTTATCTAAGAAGCGTTATAATATATTATTTATTTAATGGAAGTTATTATTATCAAAACATGAATCATTGTAATAGCATGATGTTTATATGGGATTTAAAAGCTGTACATATATATATATATATAGGTATATGACAATATATATATATATTTTTCGCTCCTACTTCTTGATCCAGATCAAGCCCGGCAAGACAGTCAACGAGATCCACGGGGACCTGCTCTCTACTTCCCTGACTCCTGCCCTGGCCTCTCGACCCTCCAAGATGGCACACTGAGTTCGATAAGGGTGTTTTTGCCCTGGAGAAGAAGACCCGTCCTGGACGTCCCCGGGAGACGAAGACAGAGGAGAATGTGGCCCGTGTGAAGCGCCTGGTCGAGGATAAACTCGACAAGTTGCTGCAGAGGTGTCCCTACCATCTACATCTGTTTTCAGGCTTCTGACAGAGGATCTAGGGCTCCGAAACCTCCTCAGCGTGCTCGTCCCTCACCAGCTCTCTGAAGCCAACAAGATGCAGCGAGTCAAGTGCTGTCAGGACCTCCTGAAGCTGTTCCAGGACCATTGGGAGGACTTTCTGGGGTATTATCTCTTAGTCCAGGACGAGTCCTTGTTCTACTGGGATTCGGCGGAGTGGAGACAAGTCTGGGCGGAGACCACGGGGCCCCGGTTCTCGACCCCCCGTATGAAACAGACAGCGAGGAAGACGATGATTATGATGGGGTTCACCTGCAAGCCGAGGCGGGTATCGATCACTGCACTACCTTCCGGGACCACAGCCGACCGGAACACCATGATAGAGTACCTGAGGACGACTGGGAAGCGCTTTCTCAGTCTGAAAAAGGACAAAATCCGACTGAAAGATTGTCTCCATATGTGGGACAATGCACTTCCCCACACTGCCACCGATACCAGGGATTTCCTGACCCGGAGGGGCGTGGAACCGGTGAAACAGTCACCTTACTCACCCGACCTGAACCTGTGTGACAGGTTCCTGTTCCGGAAGTTGAAGCACCTGCTTCGGGAGGACAAGTTTGGGGCCACGAGGAGGCTACTGTAATAGTATGTATAACTCATATGCATACACCTCTCTACTCTTGCTCAGTCAAGACTCTTTGCTTATGTACCTCTCTCTACTCTTGCTCAAGCAAGACTCTTTGCTTGTGTACATCTCTTTACTCTTGCTCATGCAAGACTCTTTTGTGTATATTTCCCCCTCCCTAATTTTACTATAAAAGGACTGACTCCTTATATTTGGGGTCTTCACTCCTTGATCTACATTGAAGTAATAAAGATCATTTGGTTTCAACATTCCTCCTTGACCAACTTTATTCCTCCCAGCCGAGGATATCACAATAGGATCGGTCACATAATATCACAGCTACACTCGCCTTTCAGCGGGCGATAAGGAGGGTCAGTGAAGACGAGCTCTACGACCAACTCAGGAAGCTCCGGGGGCACTGCCACGACGTCATTGCAGACGAAAGGGATTATGTGTACTGATTGAGAAGTTCTTTTGTTGATCTGATGAAAATTTTGAGTTTTGATTGGTCAACCTCATTATTTATGGAACAATATATAAATATATATATATATACTAGCGAATGCTACCCGGCGCTGCCCGGGATTTTCGAACTTGACAATAGTCTGGCATGAAAAAAAAAATCCCACGAATAACTTTAGTGATGTCATCTTGTGTGATATTTCATATTAAAATAAATTCCTTAAAAAGTCGTCATTGGGTCTTCATTGCCATTTTTTCTGTTTTCCATTTCTTAAGGCTGGGTATTTGAACATCATAAAAAGAAGAAATCACAAGAATAATTTCAGTGATGTTATCGCATGTGACTTTTCATATTAAAATCAGTTCCTTCAACATTTGTCATCGGGTCTTCATTGCCATTTTTCCGTTTTGTATTCCTTACGGTTGGGTATTTAAACATCACACAAAGAAAGAATCATACGAATATTTCAGTGAAATCATCGCATGTGACTTTTCATGTTCAAACCAGTTCCTTAAAAAGTTGTCTTAGCTCTTCATTGCCATTTTTTCCGTTTTGTATTCCTTAAGGCTGGGAATTTAAATATCGTAAAACGAAGTTATTTTTAAGTCGTTTTATAAAGTACCTATGTTATTTTCTTATGAAAAGAAATTCCTTAAAAAGGCGTCATTGCATCGTGATTGCCATTTTTTCCGTTTTGTATTCCTTAAGGCTGGGGATTGAAATCACTTTCCATCTCTAGGCATTATTGAAATTTGATTAGCACAATGTTGCCATATAAAAAGTGTTGTTATTTTCCACAAAACTTAATTTGGGGGGGAAAACAGGGATAAAAAAGAAATTATTTTTAATAAATCATGTAGAAAACGAATTTTCCAGTAAAATTTTGAATAAAACAAAAACATGTCTTGCTACCTTGCAATCATCCACAGAAAATTTAGTCAAAATCTAACTTGGCAATTTGAAAAAAATGACAAAAAACTTTTGGCGAATAAAATAAGCATGTCGATGACGAATTTTCCGGGAGTTGGCAACCCCACTAAAACACTCCCTGAGCTCTCAAAACTATTCACTGAAATTTCGTCAAGATCTAATGAACCGTTCGGGAGATACAGGGAAACGAACGAACGAACGGAATTCTTTTTTTTAGTATATATATAAATATATACATTTAGTGTAAAACAGAGCATATCATGTGATATGTAATAATAACCATTATACTATGAGTGTGATATCTGCAAAAAAAAAATATCTTCTATTTTAAAAACAAAACAAAAGGATAACTTCAAAGTCACTGTTTCCACGAATGATTTACCTTTGTTTGCTTATGATATATATTGAATTTCCATTGATTATTAATCCTTTCAACCATTTCATTTGTTTCATATCAATCAATATTTACAGAGATTTTTATATTATTATTTAATGCAACAAACTTTTTACAAGCATGTTTTGATAAGAAATAAATAAAGATGTGCTTAATGCACATTTTAAGAAAAGTTCAAAGGTTTTTCTTCTTTGTACCTATTATTTGTTGAAGGAAAAAAATTGTAAACAAATGCATTTTGCAATAAGTGCATTGCTTATCCTTTAATATTGTAGTACATACAATTATATATAAGTTGAAGTGACTGATTTTCTATTCTTAGCTTTTTACATCATTTTATTTTTTAATGAGATGTCGAATCATTTTAATAAAAATTAAAAGGTCCACTTTTCATGAAAAAACTAAACAATTAATAGTTGATGGTTTGACGAAAAAAGCAATATAACCTATATGGTAACCAGGTTTTTGTGTCGATATAAGAAAGCCCTAAAATTTACCAGTAATCAAATCTTAATTCAAATAAAATTGGTTATTGAATTACTTAAGAGACATATACTTATATAAAATTAAATTATATTTATATTTTAGACTTCTAATTATAAAATTAGTCCATCATTTTTGACATAGTACATAGTCTTATAAGGTACATATTAAGAAAATACAAACTGCCAATTAAAAGTTCTCGTTTAGCGGGGAATAAAAAGACGTTTTTATCAATTATGACTTTGGATGTCAACAGGAAAATAGTTAAACTTGAGACACTTCTAATGATTTTTTTCTTTTGTATTTAAATGTTAGCTCTAAATTAAAGTTTTACTCGGTGATAATGGATTTAGTTTACTTTTTGTATGGGTTACCTATGAAATAAAATCCCATTTTAAAAACCTAACACTTTTTTTTGCAACTCTCAATAAATACACTGTACAAATTCGAAAAAATATTCTATAATGTCATAATACATTTAAAATCTCTCACACACACACTTATATATATATATATGTATATATATATATCAAATTGTTAAGCTAAATTGTAATTAAAATATAACAAAAAATATAGCTGTAAAAAAACCAAATAACTGTTTGTAATTGGATAGTTGTCTTTTTATTTCTTTATAGAATAATATTTTTGAAGTGAAAAGACGACATATGTATAAAATTTAAATCTGTCAAAAAGTCTTTCCATTGCCCAAAAACCTTTTTTTTCTTCTGTAAAAAAAAAACCAATGCCCTTATGTTAAAGTATTAAAAGTGATATAGCCATATTTGGATTGTTTATAAATAGGACACGTTAAACACATTTCAAAAGTTACGCATTTAAAACCAATGAAGGTTCCTAAGACTTAATAAATACTGAAGCTTCTAAATGCATTGACATAATATGCATAAAACTTTTGACAGCCACTTGATTCAATTTTATGCCTCTATTTAGAAAGTAAGTCAATGAAGTTTTTTGATTGTTCATATATTGTATTAGAAGGATAGCAATGAGAAAGGAAGAGAAATATGAAGTAGAAATCGTTTTAAATTGACTTAGATACTTTATTTAGTGTTTATTGGTTTCGAAATGGATTAAGCTAAAAGAACGCAAATATGATTTTAATGTTTTGACTTCTCTATATAACCTGCCAATCAATGGGTTAGAACTTGTATATAGTATGAAAAATATATTATTATAAAAGAGCTAATGAGTTACTAAACTAATAAAGAAACGACAGATAAAGTACCTAAATGATCGTCTCAATATTTTTTTTTCACTGAAAATGGATATTAAATATGAGAAAAAGATACTAGTTTTGTAGAAAAGCCATCATTTTTTATAGTACACACGATTATAAATCAATCTCTTGCCATATTTTTATGATATAATAAAATTAACTGTTTCAATGACAGCTTTTATTTTGAAAAAAACTTTTACAATAATTTATTTGAGTGACTATTGAACGTAATTAAATAGTGCATGTAACTCAAAATTATACAAATTATATATTTTTTACATTTTAACATTAAAGAGCTGAATGATAACTTCGTGTTAACTCAAAATGAGGTTTAAGATCTTTGTAGGCATGTAGTAGATCCAAATGACTGTCAAAATGGGGATCGGTGAATCCCCCCTCCCCCGTGAGTTCCCACCCATATAAATAAATATAGTTCTAATCAGTTTGTAGGTAGGTTTGAAACCCGAATTTGTTATTAGTGTGATTGGTGGACCCCAAGGCTCTTTTGTTGTTGGTTTCATATGCCTAATGGTAATTGTTGTGATTGGTGAAACCGGAGGGCCCATTGACAGTAGTTTTGAAGCCCCAATATGTTATGGGTGTGGTTGGCAGAACCGGAAGGCCCCTTTGTAGTGGGTTTATAAAACAAAATTTATAATATTTGTGATCGACGGACTTCGGGGCACGTTGGATTTTAAACTTCAATGTGTTTTGGTTTGATTGAAAGAACCCCATAACTCATTTGCAGTTGGCTTAAAACCTCAAAAAGTTATTAGTCTCATTTTTGTGACCTAAAGACCCACTCAATATGCCATAGCTTTGAACAAGGATTCTTGATGCGCCCATTTGTGGGCTTTACACCCCAAAATATCATTGCTCCCATTAGAAGGACCCTTAAGTAGATTCGACACACTGATATGTTATGAATATTGAAAATTAGACTTATATTTAATTATATGGGTGGGAACTCACCGGATTAAGTTGGATGGGAATTCACCAAGCAGAAATTCTCCTCTGTAGACGCATTTAAGTTATAGACATTTTATGTATTGTAAAGATATTTTACGTATTTAGTGTTAGATTGTAATATTTGTAGGTATACTTGAATCAGATTTTACACTAAAAGCAAAAATCACTATCTGCGGCCTGTTTACACGCAATGGATTGGGAAGGCCTACTTGGAGCCAAATATTTGTTACGGGGCAATCCATATGGGCGCCCAGTATTATGTAATTGAAAATAACCTTATTAAAATGCGGAGAATGAATTGGCTAACATCTGTATTAATGTGCAGAGGCAAGAGATCCACTCTGACGTAAGCCAATGAGTTATATTTAATAGTTAACCACCACATATAAGCATAAGAAAGTGGGCACTATGGTCAAGGTTAAGAATCATGTATAAAGTATCGATAAATGGCCGACTCATTCTCGAGCAAAAGGTGGGGAAAGTATCATCCAAAAAGAATGAGATGTTCTAAATAGAAAATAAGGAACTTCTTTGGAAAACAATGATCACTAGTCATAATATATACCTCCATTTGAAATTACCAAGAGGTTAACAGTGGATCCCAAATGCCTAAGTATTTTTACGGATGGTCGAAGATGGGTGGGTGAGCTGGGTTTGGCTGGTGATCAGTGTATTAAAGAGGGATTCGGAAATCTTAACTGGTACAAGGGGGAGTTGAAAGAAATTCTTCAGGCAGTACGAGCATATGATGGAAAAATAGTATATCACATTATATTCGAACTTAAATTCAGGAGCATAAATTAATGTGTTTATGGGAACATAGGAAAAAATATATACATGAAGTCTAAAAGGTCATTTCTATGGAAAATTTAAATTATAGATTTAATATACATAAATAAATAAACTATGTTAATGAAGTTTAAAAAGCACTTAGCTGCAAGTACCTAAAACTTTTAAAAGTTATAAGTACTTAATGTAAGTGGAGTGAAGTGTGTTGTTATTGCTTAACATGATTTGCTATCTCAGGTATGCATATCAAGAATGTAATAATACATTTATAATGTAACAAAAGTAAAAAATACATAATACTTTTCTCTATTTTTTTTGTCTCTTAAGAGCATGCATAATTATAAAATTAAATAAAAATATATATATATATTATTGTGTAGTCACAAATTATCAAATATATATTGAAGCTATGTTATAATGATAAAATAGAAAAATCAAAATAAAAAGCTTCATTTTAGCGAAGAATAACAAAACTGACTATTTCTATACAGCTTTATATTTTGTACCATAGATGACAGAAATGAGCAAAATAAAAAATGTTAAAATATATTTATTTCATTACATTATATATTGATATTCACAAAAAGTATTTGTCAGTTTAAAAAAATGTACCGATAACTCCCTTGAATAGTCAGTTCATATCTTTTAACTCTTATGAACTGAAGTGCATTACCTAAACATATTCATGTATACATAATAAAAGCATAAATTAGCTTCTAAAAAGAACATATTTCATTTTTGTACTTGAACGGCGTTTTTTTAAATTATTTATAAACTTTAAAAAATGCCTAAGAGTATAACAATATAAAGTTCCCTCGTGTAAAACATTTTGAAGACCATGAATTTAAGCCATTTACATTATTATTCACTTTTGTCCATATATATAATTTATTTTTTGACTTCAAATATTCGTTTGTTTATATATTCATTTTCGATGTACATTAATACATTTGAATGAAAATGCAAGTTACTTTTTCGTGTGTACATGTTAATGCTCATAATTAAGATTAATTATTAAAATTCAAGTCATTGTCTTTTAATTTAAAAGTTTCTTAATTCAACAAATTTATTATGCATATTCCTGGAATAGGTGAATTCCCATAAAGTAATGCGCTGAAAACAATTAAAGGATTAATAAATGATTAAATGATTGCATTTATAGGAATATTTTAATCTTTACTGAGTAATATATATTCTTAACTCTAATTTAATTTAAAACTAATGTTTGTCCTTAAAGTATTATCATTCTAAAATAACACAATAATTCAGGATTGTATCGTTAACAATCTTTAAGAGTGTAAAGAAATTATAAATTTTCATAAAATAAATATATAAATAGAAAGTTAGACAATATTTCTATATTGACTGTTATTTTGGTAAATGATAAAAACAATGCAAAAAATATTTCTGAGTTTTAATAAATTATCATTTGCTACACAAATTTTTAAACACAGATTTTCAGTTATTATTACTAACTGATTTGTTACCTCCGCCGAAGGGGTTTGTTTCACTGGCGTTTGTTGTTTGTTAGTTTGTTGTTTTGGTTTTGTCACAGGATAACTCAAAAGTACTGAACGGATTTGGATGAAATTTTGTGGAGTTGTTGGAAAAAAGGAAGAGTGATTAAATTTTGGCATCTCTGAGTGCAGAAATAAGGCGCCAAATGAGCTAAATACTACTAAATTGCAAGTTAGCCTACTTGCCTAGATGTCGTTTTGCTGTGAAATTGGGTGCCGGGAGCGTCTTCCTCTCGGATTTCCGTCTAGGGGAACCCTCCCCCGTCTCTCTACGCCTCCCAGTTGTGAAAAATCCGCCTCGGAAGGCTCATGACGGCGGAGGTTTGCACTCTCTGAGTGTATATATGCCTGTTTTTATTGTTTTTAAGTAAAGTTATATATATAAGACAATAAACTAAGCAAAAAAAAATAATTGTAAAATGATTACAAAATCAATGAAGATATATCAGTTCAAACTTCTTCTGTATTGCTCAATTTATTTCATATTTAAAGATTTGTTTTATTACTCTGTCCCTATATTTAAAAAAAAGCTAAATGGAGTTATTTGTTGGATACAATATTGTTATTTTTTGCATTTTTATAATTGAATGGAATGACATAATTTAGTTAGTTGGATTAAAAGGTATTAAATAGTTATGATTGGTCCATTGAAATAGACACTTTTGATGGTATTGAAAACCTTTGTCCTAAAAACTCAAAACGCATCTACAAATCTAACATAACATCTTAAAAATAAAAAAATGTTTAAGTCCGCTGGACTGTCATCCTTGGCTATTAAATGTAAATCCAACACGTTTTTTCCATTTGCTCTGGTGAAAAGTAAGTGTTGTCTGATCGATGGATGTATATGTATGCTAGTTTATATTTTAAGTGCCTCTCATATACTCAGGGCAAACCCACGCCTTTTGACCGGCCAAACGTCGAAATGATAGAATATCTCCACATTGGCATACATTGATTTTTTTCGATTAAAATATTTTATTAAGTAATCTGCGAAAATTAAGACTTTGTTAATTCCTAAACATCCAGGGTAAATGTATTGTCCACGATTTTCGTCACCAGAAGATAATGTCGAAGAGTTTAAAATCCATGTTTTGTAGATGTTCCAATCGGATTGAAAGAAGCGATTCTACAATTGGTTTGAGAACATGCAAGAGTGTTTAAAAAAATACTTTGAAATAAAATAAAATATTTTTGAATGATAAATTTTCTTTTTTATATATTGGACCTTAAATATTTATATAACAACCTACGTAAATTAAAACACAAAGATTAAAATTGGTCAAACGAAAGTCTCAAAGCCTTTTATATAATACAGACAACATTTTATTTATATTCTGCCATCAAAAACAATGAAGTGTGTTTGTTTGTTTACCTCCTAAATCATCACCACCTAACCGAAAGTCAATCCGGTATCAGCCTGTAGTAAGACCTTCTAGGAGCTCAACCGTTTATTATTTAGTATCTATATAATAATTCACCAATCTCTGTCCGTCCGTCCGTCTGTATGTCCGCACGCTATCTCCTCCTACATTTGTGGTCAGATTTTAACTTTGAAGGTATCTATAGAATCCTTGGGTCAAGGCAAACCTAATAAACTATTTGCAAAGTGATGGGACCAGAAATGAAGAAAAAATGTTATTGGACACACTTTTTTGGATTTAACTAAGCGAACATATGGGCGCCGTAGGCGCCCAAATATGCGAGTATTTTTGAATTTGGAAACGTTTTAACATGTTCTTATTAGGATTCTTCCAGAATAGATTATTTCTCATCAATCCCTCCGCTATTTCCTTCATTCTTGGTATTGTTCCAGGGCAGTCATAAGCAAGGTGATAGGGGGTTTCTCAGCCAATTTTAAAAAGATGCCAATATATACCTATGTATATGACCACTGGCCCTTGTCACGATTTCAGAAATTTGATACCGCTTTTACCGGGAGATTTCGTTTCCTAAAGTTATTTATATAAATTATAATTGAAGATGATCCAAAAGCTTACATTTTTAAGTGAAGGACCGTTAAGAATAAACTTAAAGAGGACCATCCATCACAAACAAATATTATTATTGTCTGAAATGTATCCTTTTTCAAATATTTCATTCTTGACAAACTTTAAATAATGAATTCTCCTCATATAATGAAATAATTAAATCCTCTATAAGCACAGCGACAAATAACTCTTACATTTATTTAGGGAGACGATTCTTATTAAATTAATTCTTTTCAACTATATATTTTTCCTCTCATTATTCTTTTGATAATATGTGAAGCATCTAATAATACTGTCTCTTGTGAGCTTATGAGAAAGATTTAATAAATGATTTATTGATTAACTCTTACCCTCTAGCATCCATTATTGACTGAGGACTTTAAAAAAGAAGTTACATTTCATGAGCCATGAGGTTGTATTTTAATTTCTCATGAAATAATGTATGTATCATGAAGCTTACAAAATTCAGTTATAATGATTACTTCTCTGTATGCATTTATACGGCCATAACAAACCAATCTTGATTTAAATATTTTTTATTATAATATATGTTCCTTATTACCTCCGCCGAAGGAGGTATTGTTTTCACTGGCGTTTGTTGGTTTGTTAGTTTGTTGGTTTGTCAGCAGGATAACTCAAAAAGTACTGAACGGATTTGGATGAAATTTTGTGGAGTTGTTGGAAATGCCAAAAGGAAGAAGTGATTAAATTTTGGTATCTCTAAGTGCAGAATTAAGGCGCCAAATCAGCTAAATACTACTAAATTTTCAAGTTAGCCTACTCTGCCAATAGATGTCGCTGTGCTGTGAAATTGGGTGCCGGGAGCTTCTTCCTCTCGGAATTTCGTCTAGGGGAACCTCCCCCGTTCCTCTACGCCTCCCCAGTCGTGAAAAATCCGCCTCGGAAGGCTCATAAGGACCCCGTGACGGCGGAGGTTGCACTCTCGGAGTGTATGTATGCCTCTAGTTATTATTGTTTTAAAAGCATTCAGTAAACTAGAGGCATATATACACTCAGAGAGTGCAAACCTCCGCCGTCATGAGCCTTCCGAGGCGGATTTTTCACGACTGGGGAGGCGTAGAGAGACGAGGGAGGGTTCCCCTAGACGGAATTCCGAGAGGAACACGCTCCCGGCACCCAATTTCACAGCACAGCGACATATATTGGCAGAGTAGGCTAACTTGGAAAATTTAGTAGTATTTAGCTCATTTGGCGCCTTAATTCTGCACTCAGAGATGCCAAAATTTAATCACTTCTTCCTTTTGGCACTTCCAACAACTCCACAAAATTTCATCCAAATCCGTTCAGTACTTTTTGAGTTATCCTGCTGACAAACCAACAAACCAACAAACCAACAAACGCCAGTGAAAACAATACCTCCTTCGGCGGAGGTAAAAAAGGGAGTACAATGACTGAGTGCGTTATGGCTTGTTTCAGTCTGATTGTTGAGGGCGCAGGTTTGAATTCCAGAGGGAAAGGTCAACTCCATTGATAAGATCATAGGTTTAGTAACTAATTGCAACCCTATAATGCTTATATATTTCTACATGAATGCAATTCTATCGAACCAAAGAGGCAAAAAACACATCTTATTTATTTGTTTAAAAATAGGATTTTTTACTATATATACTTTGAATTTGAAATAGATTTCATATTAGGAAACACTTCTAAATGATAATAAAAACACAGTTAACACATAAATTCCAAACATTCTGATTTATACAATCGGAAATATCATTCATTGTATTTTGTTAACAGGTGATGTTTTCTTAATGATAAGTTATGAAAGTAAAACAAAAGAAATACAGCAGTAAGTTATTGAGTTCTGGAAACATATATATATATCTATCCAAAAGATTCTCAAATATATTCTTATGGACTTTTAAGACACATAAAAGCTTCGAAGAAATTTTTTAAACTGAAAAAAGACTCATCCTGGACTCCTAGGAGATTTATTTAAACAAATTACTATAATTTAAATAATTTCATTTATTGTACTTTTCTCTTAGGTTAGCTGTTAATGAAGCCCTTTCGAATTATTAAGTTAAAGATATAGAGGTATTTTAGTATTAGAGTAGTTATATAATAAAAAGGTTATTTTACTACAAAGTCTTATTTTATGTTTAGTTCTATTTGTGGCTTTACTATTTCGTAGGGGCAACCTAAATAAATTTCATACATGGTACCTTCTTCGAGCCGTCACCTCACCTTGTTGAAGAAGATAGTCCTTCAATATCACCGTTTTTATCACCCCTTATGATTTGTTTTTTGTTTTATAGTTTTGTTTTTATATTGCGTATTATTTCTGTTTAATTGAGTTTGGGTCTTTTTAGGTAGATTAATTTTAAACTATAATGTTATTTATGTATTTTTTTACGCAATTCTACTACTATTTTATTATTGTATTTTATGCATACTCTATGTACTACAATTTTAAATAAAGACCTTAAAAAAATATATAAAAAACATATCTAAGATGATAAAATATAATGTCGGTGGCCTTGTGTTTATGGATGAAAATCAAAGAAAATATTTCTTTGGGATTTTTACATCACTCGGCAAACAATAAAGGGCCTTATTTAAATGTATTATGTCTAGTATAAATAATTCATTAATTAGTGCTATTTTTTAGTTAATTAACATGTACAATTTCATGGTCCATAATTGACCGCCTGCACCATAGAAACTAAAACAACATCGTTAAATAAAAAGTATAATACAAAACAATAAGGCAGTTTAGAAACACAATTGGAGTAGTCCGAAAGTAAAAGTTGTTATGTTTTTAAACGTGATGTGTTGAAGGAAAATGATAATTCGTAATAAAAAAGCAGTTGACACTATAGAATAAAGATTAACTTCACTACCGGCTGTTGAAGAGGGGGCATCAATTCAAGGAGAATAAATTCATCCTTTAAACGCTAATTGTACCATCTCATGGACGTTGAATCACGTCAGATAGAAATGCTTTGAATGGATTTAATAATAAAATATATTATTATTTAATAGGGCAACTCCTCTCCAATAAGAAAAAATGTTTATTTTGTTTACTCAACTTTTGAGAATAAATCACTCTTAGTACCGGACGTAGAAAAATAAAGAAAAATGTGTAACAAAATGAAAAATCATTTGTAGTGCGCCAGAAAAGAATCTTTTCCTTTTCTGAAAGACGTTTCGTTTGATTTTGGAAAAAAACAAAGAGCATAGATTATTTAATTCAGCCATTGACCTCATTTATTAAGCAATGAATAGTGTTGAAACATGAATCATTAATGAGGAGTTATATCATTTGCCCTTATATAATAAATGTTATTTAACATTGTCATTTCGCAAAAAGAGCTCCTTGTTCGTATGTATCAAATGTGAGTCATAAATAAATAACAACAAGAGAAAATAATTAGTTATGTATACCATCAGTCTTATTTTATGAGTTATATCATTATAAAGTATAAGGTCTTGAAAAAGAAGGAGCTCGATAGCCGTGCGTGTTAAGGCGTGTTCAACTCTCAATGTTCGAATCCCGAGAGGGGATGGTCATTTTTGGTCTACCTCAATGATAAGAGCCTAGGTTCAATAGACTAATTTTAATGCTATAATGCTTATTATATCCTATCGGATGCAATTCTATCGAACCATAAAGACAAAAAAAAAAGATCCTTGGTTCGATAGACTAATTATAATGCTATAATGCTTATTTATATCCAATCGGATACAATTCTATCGAACCATATAGGCAAAAAAAAAAAGAAGCTATATGAATTTCTTTAACGTTGTTGTGTATATGTAAAAAAATATTATTTATATTGTTACCTTTATATTCAGTTTTTAATCACAAACAATCTGCATATAAATAAAACCTTAGTATTTATGTAAAAGGCAGTATTAAAGATTTCATTCTAAAATTATATCATCAATCAATAAATTATCACAAAAATGGCTGTTTGTTTAGCTCCTAGATAAGCCCCACCACACCGGAACTTAATCCGGTATCAGCCGGTTGCATCATAAAAAGGTGGTGTTAATTACACAAAATGAAATTAATTATTGGGGAAAATATGTAAAAATATATTTTTTTAACAGAAATCTTGATTGCTACTTTTGTTTAAAAGCTGTAACTCTTATGTCTTGGTACTGCATAGGATTTTATTGTAAACAGGATATAATTTATTTCACACATATTCTTTATTGATTATTCCTTCACATCTTTTTGGAAGATGATTTTACTTTTTATAAATTTATAAACTAATATTGATCTTTAGACGCACTTAATTTTTTCTTGATATTATAAATATGACACTTTTTGCCCCTAAACTTAAGTAAATCAAAAAATATCCTTAACAGATCCCGTTCAACAGCTTTTTGCTGCAGCCAAGTAGTAGTGCTTGTTTCCCTATCTACAAATCTCCAACTGCAATACTTTTGCTAAAATTATTCTAAATCCAATTTTTTCTAAATATTTCATTTACACGTTTTTTTACTTACATTTACTGTTTAACCTCCCCACAAAGATTTTCATTACATATTGCAAGTGAAAAAACTTAAAAACTAAATGCTGATGGGGCATTTAATATATTGACTCCCTCATTAAGGAGCACTCTTATAATATCAGGCAATGCGCACAACCTTATCCTGCTTTGTCAGTTTAAGGTGATTAGTGCTCCAATTTATAACATTTATATATATTGAATGATGCTAAGGAAAAAAGCCTGTATTTTTTTTATAGTAAAATTGAATTTATATAGACTTGTAGTTGTGTATAAGTTAAGGGGCTTTAAAGATTGGAATACTTAACAGTAAGAAGTAAAAAATAATACTGATTTGGTTGAGTTGGCATTTTTTTGAAAAAAAAATTGCAAAAATTTTAACTGAAATTCATGTTACAATGGGGCATATATATATATATATATATATATATATATATATATATATACCTATATATAATGTCTTAAGTTCTACAAAATATTGGGGAAAATTAAATATTTTTTATAAGATATAGTTTCATCAATCTAACAGAAAAATCAGCAATAAAAACACCCACCTCATAGTTTGACCAAAAAAATATCACATTTCAAGAAATACGTTTGATTACTTTTTAGTTACACCCCATCACACCGGAACATAATTTGTTATCAGACTATATAAGTTGATATTGAGATCAAAAAAATTCTTAAATTAAATTTACATAACTTTTTCAATTATTGAAGGACCTCTTATCAACTTGAAACCTGGGGAAAGATTATTTAGATCCTAAATATTTACAGCCGTAAATATGATTTTATTTATACTTGATGCATCATGCCCATGTAAACTCAGTTACTGCCATTTTAAAACAAAATCTTAGGAAGAATAAAATGAGCACAGTTTTTTAATAGTTTCTCTAAACTTTCAAATCAATATTTTTAAAGATAAGATCCGTATATGGCTCGAAATAGTATAAATTTAATATATTGTTATGTATAAATATGTTTGTGTATTAGCATATATTTGTATATATAGTATCCCTCAATATAGCTAATCAATATGCATACATTTTGTATTAATCCGTAAGTAAACATTATGCAAAATGCAGATTGAGATTATTTTTATCGTTTTAATCAGTTAAACAGTATCATAATTATATAAAAACATGCTCATATATATATACATATATTATTGAATCTTTCAAGTAATATAAAAATACTTTACACATCAAATAAACTTCTTTATGTTCAGCCTTTAATGGAAGTCATTATACAAATTCCTTATCGACCAGTGGTATTGTCTTTTTTTCCTTAATGGTGTTCCGGTGTGTTTGTAATAGGTGCCAAGGAGGCATCCACATCAAATTATAGGAAATACTTTTATTTGTTATATATACATGTTGTTAAACAAAACATGCTAGGAAGTCAATTACACAAATGGAAATGGGTACCCTTTTCATTTGTAAAAGTTTGTTCATTGACAATTACTTTTCCCTAAACATGGCTTCTTCCTTACCACAGAAAATAAGAAAAGTTACTCATTTCCCCATGAGAGGGGGGGGGGGGGGGGGGACTTACCTTTTTATCTAAGTGGACTCCATATTGAACAGTCACACATCATATTCACTCCACAAAAAAAGTTAAAAACACATATAAATACACTTTTTCAGAAACAATTATTTTATAAATGTTTTTGTGACTGAATCCAGGATGATAGTTTACTCTTTCCCCGACGCTATCGGTAACTACTTGCCTTTCATTTTGAGTCTTTGAACAACTAACACACTATGTATACATTTTCCCCCTCGTGGAAAATCGCTGCCAAAAAAGGAAGAAGCGCAAGAGAGCAAAAAAAAAAAAAAGCTGGGCGAGCGTTAAGGTAAGTTTGTAAAAGGAGAAAAAAGTCGACTTTTATACAATAATCTCTATGAATATATAGGTTTAGAGGTATTACGTACTTGTATGTAGTAACTGACGGTGGCTTCATTTTGACATGACTTCTGCCCTATATAGTCATAAAAACGTAGGCAGCCCTCTTTGCATATATCTGAGTCACATTAGGAATGTGTATGTAAAGGAATCCATGCAATAAGTAAAAAGCCTGAAGAGTAAAATAACTCTGAATTCAAACTGCAAATTCATGTAGCTGTAATATTATTATAATAAAATTAATGGTATGCCTTGGGACATCTTGATTTATACAATTCACGTTAAACAGTATATCTTTATTAAGATAATGCAATACAAATAATAACTAGTCATAACATTTTTCACGATATCACATTCTTTGTCAATTCTCTTTTTTTCGGTATTGAACGTCTAGTCACTTGTTGTTAGAGTGGGGTATCTTTCGTCTTAAAAGAATTATGGCTAGAAAATGATTTCACCAACATCCGTCAGAACTAAAGTAAATACCAGCAATTCATAACAAAAATTGACACATAAGTTATCTATTTGTCTTATCCTGGAGAATGAGAGAATAACATGGTTAAAGTGATTGTGTGCTATAGGTTATGGACACATATCGGTATCCGATTCCACCTTGGATCCTTGACTCAACTTCAATTCTTACTCTGGGATCCAACTCTCCAACCTACAATAGAAGATGTGTTTTATTCACTAACATTCCTGTCAATGTCTTGTCATACTGAAATTTCATTTTTCACTCTTAAACTGTATTACCATATTATTGTATGTTTTTAAAAGTAAGATTTGTAATATTCCTTAATATTCCTGTAAAGGTATCATGATGCTCCACATGGAGTCCAAAGGCAAATAAGTTAGGAGATCTCGACTCTTCAAAGTTCATCAGTGAGAAAAAATAACAAAGCACTCATGAAATCCTTTAGATAAGTGGCCAGGATATTTCAATACGGCTGATATGTATATGTCTTGACGCTACACTGATGTACGATTAGTTATTAAATAGTCGACCTCCAAAAGTCTCATTCTACAGATATATTTTTAAGTCTTGAGATGATTTCGGGAATTCTTTAATCGAAAGACCTTTTTACCTTAATTAATGTTTAGACTTGTACCCTTAATTATACAAAATTATGATAACTGCCCCAAGTTCCTTTTAATGTCTAATCATCTTGAGAAAGATGAAGTGTCCTGCATATGTTTAGTCAAAATATTTATTTTAATATAGTAATAATATTTTTTAGTAATTTATTTTCACCAATCTGTATGTGATACCTTGACAATGCTTTGCTCCACAGTATTACAATACAATTCACACCCAAAAACTTAAATCTATATTAAACATGTGTATCCATGATTACTTTAATTGTTCACTCTTCAATTAAAAGCTAGGAAATCCTTAAAAAGTTTACCCCTCATTCTTTATTCAAATCAACTTTAAAACTTTATTCCTATATTTATTATAATTCTTGTGTTTGATTTTCTTGCTAAAATCTAACGAATACATTTTACAAAATATATTAGGTGTAAGTTTAAGATTTTTTAACGCAATTCACGTTATTTTTATTATAATAAAAATATTATATTAATTTTTACCACTTGAGATAAGGTATAGGCATATTGAAAAATCGTCCACCAAAATGTGGTCAGCATTCAAAGTTGAACTCTTGAGATAATATTTCTTTTTATTATCATATTTATTATTTTTACGAAAGTTTAAAATTTGTTTCTCTGTACTGTTCTCCTTCCTTATATATGTTGGGACTTAATCCGCATGGGTATGCTGATCCACATTTTCCCCTACTTTGTTGTTATCGATACAAGAAAAGAATATATTCAGTAGTCTCTAGAACTTCTTCCTCTTTGCGTCTTTACATTGGTGACCCGTGTTTTTAACATGCCCCGAAAAGAAATTTCACCCCCACTTCTAAAAGGAGAATCCGAAATAATGGAGGAGTCAAACTTGACTAGGGCCGTTGCAGAACTTCGTCTTCAAGATTTGCGTATCGAACGTCGAGGGTTGGTTCCGGCGGATCGAATGGATTTCGCTTTGAGAGGCATACGTAACTCTAGGGCGAAATATATCCTAATGGCCTGAGCATTGCCGGGCGAGGTTTTCAAAATTATTCCTATGGATGAGGAACATCTTAATTACGAAGGGAAAAAAGGGCCATAATTTTTAGATATGGACTCACTCGTCTAAAAGGGTAAGAAAATTAGCTGACTTCTAATTGATTCTTCTTCTCTATCCGCCATGGAGGCCAAAGACGAAGTGGAGTGTCTCCTCGATGATACTTTGTGGATTTACATCAGGGCTTAATAAAAGAAGTCCTGATAAGGAATGCTCCAAAGGAGCAACAACCATATATAAGAGCCCAATCAAATCTTCCTAAGGAAAACTTGGTCGAAATGTGCGCGGCTGCGAAGGAAGTATCGGCGGCTACGATTTCGATCATCGATACTCCTGCTACAGCTTCCATAGTCGCATCTTTGATTAAGGAGGAGCGTGATGGACCTTCAACTGTCCCTCCAAAGTCTGCAAAGAAAAAAGAAGAATATGTTACTAACATGAAAAGTTTGGATTGAAAGCAACTGTATGTTCAGGATCTGATTGTCATTTTCATTCTCTAATTCAAAAAAAACTAAGTTGCCCTCGGTTGCATGGAAATGAGGCAATAAATAAAACATCGATTTTTGGTTAATGAAGGACACCAATAATTCAATTACTTTTCTTGTAGATACTGGAGCCCAAGTATCGGTTATAGCCTATAAAGACTGCAAGAACTACATAAAAGAGAAAATGCAACCCATTTTTGGTTATGGAGGAAATCTTTTAGAAGTCATGTGTACAAAGACTCTAAGGATCCAAATTAAGGATCTAGGAACTTTCCAATGGAAATCCTCGTCGTATCCAGAGGCCGTCCTATTATGGGGGCCTCTCATCGTGCGCTCTACTATCATTTCGTGACAACACATTACCCTTAGCCCTCACGACGGATGCTTCAGATAATGGAATGGGTGCTGTTTTAGAACAGAATGCCAATGGACACTGGCAGCCTTTAGCCTTCTGGTCAAGAGCGTTATCCGAAACACAAAAAAGGTATTTAACTTTTGACCGGGAGTTGTTAAGTGTAAAGGAGAGTATAAAACACTTCATTTGGGCGTTGGATGGACAAGAATTTAATATATTTATCGATCACAAGCCGTTAGTATCAGCCATTAGTGTCCGTAATCCCTCCGGGACTCAAAGACAGTTCCGTGCATTTTCGTACATTGCAGAATTCAATTGTACGATCGCACATATTTCGGGAAAATTGAATCATACCGCGGATATACTCTCCAGGAACATCGCAAATATTAAATTGTGTCCAAGTTTTCTTCCGGACGTAATTAAGGACCAGAGACTTCATGACCCTAAATTATAAAATTTAAAGTTAAGCCAAATATCAAATGTGTTTCTGGAACTTTACTTACAGTCTATGGAAATGGCGATTCATTTCGTGTAGCGGTATCCTCTCCGGAGCTTCGGCAACGAATTATCCATTCAAGCCACAACGATAGCCATCCCAGTTTCAAGGAGACACTAAGACGGGTATCTCTCTTCTATGCATGGCCAAAATTAAGGTCTGACGTCAAGAAGTTCACTGTCAAAAAGCAAAGCCTTTCAAGACATCAAAGCCAACTTCCTCCTTCGATCCACCTTCATCAAGACTTTCATTAGTCCACGTGGATATAATCGGCCCTTTTCCACAAGGACAACGCTACGCCCTGACAATTATGGATCGACACACCAGGTGGCCAGAGGTGATTCACTTTGCCGAATATAACTTCCATTAGGGTGGCTAGATCATTCTTGGACGGCTGGATATCAAGGTTCGGTATACCTGACATCCTTGTATCTGATCGAGGAACACAATTTACAAGTTCCTTGTTGATGCACGTTTGTAAAACCCTCGGAATTACAGACAAGACGACAGCATCGTACCATCCAGAGTCGAATGGGCTCATTGAGAGGTTCCATAGGTCCTTGAAGACTGGCCTTGTCGCGAGAATGCTAGAAGAAAAAGAAAGTTGGATGAGTGCTCTCCCAATTGTCTTATGGGGGCTACGGAATTCCGTCCCAATGGATCCAGGAGCTAATTATTCCCCCTTCCAGTTACTTACAGGTCGCCCAGGATCTCTAGCTTCAAGCTTCTTTGACGTCACTCCTCCACCAAAGGCTGACGTGGATATAGGAGGTTTCTTCGAAACCACGAAGTAGTCCAAAGGGAACTACTCAGCTGGACCAGAGACTAAACAAGGCTAATTATGTCTTCCTCAAGAATAAGCCGATCCGGGAGTCCCTTTCCCCAACCTTTTTGGGCCCTTTCAAGGTGTTGGAGAAATACGACCGTTATTTTAAAGTCCAATTAGGATCCAAAGTCGACAACATATCCAAACACCGACTCCGTCCCGCGTTCGGAATAGAAGAAATCCTCCCAGAGACTCCAAACGTGCACCTTACAAGGTCTACATCAACCTTTTTGTGTACAAAGTTATATATGTTTATTAATTATTTGACTATTCTTTTTTATCATTGTTTATAGTTGTTATGCTATTGTTATTTTTGATGTTGCATCAGCTATGACACATGTTTTTATTATTATTCAAACACTCGTCTAGGGGGAGTAGTGTTGAGACTTAATCCGCATGGACATGCTGATCCACATCTTCCCTACTTTGTTGTTATTGTTACAAGTAAAGAATATATTCAGTAGTTTCTAGAACTTCTTCCTCTTTGCGTCTTTACATATATATATATATATATATATATATATATATATATATATATATATATATATATATATATATATATATATATATATATATATATACTATATATATAAATATATACGAGGGGTGTTCCATTAATTCGTTCGCGGCCATTGTCACTCCCAAATGGGTTGACATACAGAAATTTTATTTTATGCAATATGAAACCTCGGAGATAGAAGGCTTAGTGTCTAATCTCTTAAGGATGTATTTGCCAACATGAGAGGAGAGAGGGAGGGGGAAATAAAGCATGTCAACAATCACTTGCCGAAAAAGTAGCTTGAAATTTGTTTCAAAATGCCGGCTCCAAGAAACGTCATTGTGGACGCCTTCAATGCAGGCCTTCCATCTCTGAGGCCTTGACTCTCTCAAAGCCATCTACGGAAACAAGCCAAGCCTCCGCAGAGTCATTAAGAAGGTCTTCAAAGACCTCAGGGATTGTGGAAATGGGCTGGACAAGAGAAAGCAGAATCGGAAGCCCAGGCTCCAAAGAACTGAGGAAAACATCAATGAAGTCAAAAGCATTATTTACGATGACAACCGAGTGACTGTGAGGGAGATCCACGAAGCCACTGATCTTTCCCAAGGGACTGTCCACAGGATACTGAACTAAGACCTTGGCCTCAGCAAGATTACAGCAAGGTGGGTCCCAAGGATTTAGTCAGACAGACACAAGGCAGAGAGAGTTCGTTGTGCCCAGCTCTTCCTTGAAGCTGTTGATGAAGACCCCAGCTTCTGGACTCAATCATAACAGTTGACGAGACATGGGTGCATTACAGTTACATTACAAAGCAGTGGCTTCCAAAGGGCTCAAGGCCTCCAAAGAAAGCCAAGGTGGTTCTCTCGGCCAAGAAGATCATGGCCACTGACTTCTTTGACAACCAAGGTGTCGTTAAATAATTTTGCTGCCACTTCCAACGAGCCAGTGAGTGCTTGATGTTTGCAACATTTTTCAGCTGACGTAAGAAAATTGCTTCTCACCTCTCCAGGTCATTCACGTGTACTCCTTTCGATCCTCGTAAGGAACTAAGGTAAGGACAATTGTTGCCTTAATGAGATCCTTTGTTGGCACTATTGATAACTTCAACTGATAAGATATAATTGGTCGTTTGATGGTGTTTGGCTTGCAAAGATGTCTTAACAAGAACTTAAAAGTAAGTTGATTAATCAGAGAGGAGGAGTTTAGAACGTCGACAGCTATTTGAGCGATCAGGGTTCTAAGAGTATGAGGGCTAAAACTCTCGACAATAGATTTTTCTCATCCTAAATATGCCTCATATTTTTTGATTAAATTTCTACAACCATCAGAAAATTGATGCTTCCGACCCAAGTACTTTGAAATTATTTGTATATTTTTTGATATACTATTACATGGATAACACAGGCCAACAAATTTGGTCAATCTCCCTGGATTGAACGAAATGTACATATAACTAAAATGAGACCTCCTGAATCCAAATCTGACCTTACTTTTTCTGTGGCACATCCAGATTTTTTGATTTTTGAGTTTTTTTGAAACGGTCACTTTATGATGAGTACAATTTTTAAATACGATTCTTTGTTAGTATATTAAGTTTAAAAGAAAATTAATAAAATAATATTTGTTTGTGATGAATTAACAAATAAAAAATGGTCATTCAAATTATTTTCCTTCCATTCAAAGTCCTGGTATGATCTCAAAACTGGTGAAAAAGTAGTCAAAATGGTTAATTTCAAAGCCTATAACTTCTTGGATTTTTATGAAATTCTGCAAAAGAGACCATATTCCTATAGTCGAAACCCTTGCAAATCATGTTAAATTAATCTATTATTAGTTTAATCCTTTTAACGACATATATCAGCAAATGAATAAAAATTTATAAGCGCTTTTAATTACAATTTTTTTGCTATGTTTGGTGACCATTTACAATGGTTGCAGGATTTGAAATAAGAAAACTAAGACATATTAAACATAGATAAACTTAAGTATATTATTGTACTATCTGATTACATTGAAATTTTAAACTGGTTCAAATTTTCTTTTTGCACTTTTTCGTTTGTATATCGTTTAAATATGATTGTTTATTATTATTATTATTATATAAAGAGATAATGAGAGAGAGAGAAAGCCTGGCAGCGGTGGTCTCAACAAAATACTTTTAGATTGAGTATCTGGTAGGCCTCTTTGCTGAAATTGAATCTGATCCAACGAGAACCATGAGGAAACTGACCAATTTCCTCAATGTGGACGAAAAAAACAATAGGAACATGTGTGTAAACTCGACTTGTTCATCTACGTCTGTCTAAGGCGGCATGAACTGGTGTTTGCCTTGATCAAGAACAGTCGGGTTGAGCGTGAGCAACAGCTCATCAACTGTCTGAAGAAAAATTCCTCATCGAACTAGGGGTAGGAGGTATGGCATGATTTTGGGGTCATATCTTCAAATTATGCATTGTACCATTTTTTTGGACCATTGTGGTAAAAATAAGAAGAATCCCAAAAAAAATTAATTTTATGCATTTTTGGCGGTTTGCCGCCCAAAAAACCACAAAAACGATATTTGGGCCCTGAGATACCTCTAAAAATTCAATATTGATCACTTAAGGCCGGTTTTCTGGTCCCAGGCAACCCCCAATTGCTATGAATGGTTATGAATACTTAAGGGGAGTATGGTAAATCATTGTTCCATCAGTTTTGGGGTGTTTGGAGTCCTTCAGGGCATAAAATTACCCAAAAATGGCCAAAAATTACCGAAAATTTGCCCCAAATCTGTATTATCCCGCTATTGAGTACTCTGGCGGTCTCGAGACATTCCCAATGGCTATGAATGGATGCATATAGTTTAAACCAGCATATCAAAGCATTATTCCAGTATTTTATGGGTTTTGGGGGTCCTCCAGGGCATAAAAAGGGCCAAAATAAGCCTAATTTTACCATAAACAGACTGATAGGACTCATTGTATAGGACCTTAGAAGTTCTCCAGTACTGCCTGAAGCTCTGAAGCAAGATGAGTTGGGTGAAGTAAAATAAAATCAAGTTCTCAGCATATTTTAATAAGACATCTGTGGACAAAATGTAATAATCTACAATATATTAGAAAAATATATACTCTTAAACTTTGAAAATAGTTCCCATTTCACTGCATTTCACTTGAGGGTTGCAAAAACAGCAGATAATACGTTGAGTTTAAGTTTTAGTAAAAGCTGAGGAGAAATGCTACACAGTCTAAGAAGTGTTTTTAATGAAAGTAAGACACTACTATGTACAATCCATCACTAGTGTGTCAACATAGGTGTGGTTCCTCAAGGTAAAAGTCATGTTCCGTTGTTTCGATACATCCCAATCACCATCAATGACACATTGAATAATCGATTCTGGTCGAAGTGTTGCTCTGTCAGGTTTTGATGGATGCTTCCATATCAAGTTAGAACTTTTGTCCACACGCCAAGTTTGACCGATCAAAAGCTTCCACGGGATGAGACTTGCAGAGAAGGTGCAGTGGGACATGTTTCGAATCGAGATCCTTTGCTACTCCTTCTCCAATGTGCAAGTTCTTGCTGACAGAATCGGTCATCAGTGCTGTGATCTTCTCCCAAAGTGTTGCTGCAGTGGATTCACTTTCAGGTGTGATAATTGTTGCTGCCAACCTCATCAGTGTTTCAACTATTAGCCGAATAATCTGAGCCCGATCTTCAAACGCAAAGAAAAGTGGTCTCAGAGAGAAACGTCGATTGTCTGAAAATATCAGGATCAAACAAGGCCAGTCACCATCAATTTTTGATCGAGAAGTGGCATCAAAGTGCAACGTAACCTTGCATGTTTCATGGTGCTTAAAGCCACTGCAGCATCTCTTTCATGTTGGATGGCTAGGACCTGCTTGAAATCGTTTAATGTTTTCGGAGTGGGCAAAACGTTTTCATAAACTCTGTAATCGTTGATTGATGACGGGATTTTTTCTTTGGGTTTGGATCGTTTTGACGGTTTAGGTGAAGTAGACTTGAAGATTTCTAATGACGGTTCATGTTCAATAGCTTCTTCTTTCGACAAGTAGAAGTTGTGATTGTACAATCCACGACAAACTGTCTGTACCGCTATTCTTGATTGTTCAGTGGAGATGTTGCACCTCACCGAAACTTCAGCACAGGTTGCTTTAATTTCATTGGTGCAATCACGTGTTTTTCGGATTTTCGGTCTTCCAAACTCAGAATTTACTTGAACTCCAACATGAGTAGAGTTTGCGATGACTCTTGAATGTCCGGACCGAGTACGACTGATATTCAAAGAACTGCTTGACACATTCAGAGAATCTTCATCCTGGTACTCTTCATCTGTCTCATCATTTACCTCATCTTCTACATCCATCATGTATTGCAGCTCCATTTTTGCATTAGCTGTAGCTTCAGCTCTTTGCTCTTCCTCCTGATGCTCCTCAATGGCAAACTCAGTATCAATTTCTTTGCTCAGACTTCCAATACGTGTTGCCTGTTGGTCGATGTAGAATTCTCTCTCGTCTCCTGTCAGCTTGTCCATATTGCACCCAATATCGAAAAGTCCATTAATCAGGGATTTCTGCTTCTTTGACCACGATATTGATTTTCGACTCCACTCACGATTAAGTTGCCGGACACTCTTTTTCAGCATAACTTCACCCTTATGTTTTGGCTTTCTGCGAGTGGCTTCTATGTACACATTATTCTGATAATGTTTGATTATGGTCTCAACTTTTTTGGTTATCGGTGTGCGTGTGATCAGGTGTTTTTTACCAAATGATTTGATCCAAACATTGATTAGTGCCGTGACGTATGCCTGAATACAATTTTTCATCCCTCCAGAATTCGGTTTTGACACTACATTGTATATGGAGATCGCGACATCGTAAATAGTGGGAAGTTTGTCCCCCAACCCGAAGATGATTCTCTCACCCATGTTCATCATTGATGCTGCTCTTCTTCACTGATTACAATCACACATAATGGCAATAAATTGAATTACTAAGAAATAATGTGAATTTTTTTATCAAGGCCTGTTCTAAAAAAGGATACTGATCAGCTCAAATAAGTCCCACATGTCTTACTCACATTTAAAAAAGACCAATTTTAACATATTTTATAACAATAGTGATAAATTTTTCACATATTCAAGAGCCCTGCACTCAAACAAAAGAAATTTCACGTCGATTTTGGGCTCGGGGGGCCAAAAAATGGTTTTTTGGGCGGCAAATTTTTGGCCATTTTTGGGTAATTTTATGCCCTGAAGGACTCCAAACACCCCAAAACTGATGGAACAATGATTTACCATACTCCCCTTAAGTATTCATAACCATTCATAGCAATTGGGGGTTGCCTGGGACCAGAAAACCGGCCTTAAGTGATCAATATTTGATTTTCAGAGGTATCTCAGGGCCCAAATATCGTTTTTGTGGTTTTTTGGGCGGCAAACCGCCAAAAATGCATACAATTAATTTTTTTTTGGGATTCTTCTTATTTTTACCATAATGGTCCAAAAAAAATGGTACAATGCATATTTTGAAGATATGACCCCATACCTCCTACCCCTAATCGAACATCCTCATTTTCTTGAGTAAGAAGAATTGGACGGTGGACCAGAGTCAAAACTCCACGAATGAATAGTTTTTATATCAAAAGACATATTACTATTTTTCCAAATCAATAAACTCAATAAAACACTATTTTAATTCAAAACAATTTAAAGAAATGAACAGTGTACAAAATTAAATATTGATTTTTTTCTGAAAAAGTTATCTTAAAAAGATATATTTGTATCCTGAAAAATGTTATTGAACTTTTTAAAAAGATGAAGTTTTTCTCTTACAATCTGTACTTTTCTATACAGTATTTTTTTCTTCCGTTGCTTCTAAAAAAATACTAAATATTTATAAGATTCAATGACGATGCAGATTTAAGTTTAAAACGGATAAAGACATTTATTATCATTAATTAAAGATTTAAAAAAATTAAAGCCCAGTTTTTTCTACCTCCCTCAGTTATATAAGAAATGAAACAACAAGTCTTTAACATATATTTTGTCAATAAGGATCACATTTTAATAAAAAGTTATTATTTTGGGATATATAAAAAGTATGGTTTTAAAATCTTTAAAACATAATATCTTAAATATAACTTATATTCCCAAATAGATATTTGAGAGTTATAGTAAACATCTAACTATATCACAGCAATTGTTGCTGAAGGCAGTGAACAAAACAGTTTTTTATTTGAAAATGTTTATAGATTCAACTACTCACTCTTTCTTTTCTTCATACAACTCCAGTTTTGACAGTCAAAGGACATGCTTTAATGTTTCAAGAAAATAATACTTTTCCTTGATTGTTGTATATTTAAAACTGTATATACATAAGTGGTATTCAATATTTTTGTACTTCGAACATTTAAAAAAATGAAAAAGAAATATACAATATTCAACCAAATAACTAAGTTTTTTTTTCTTCAGCCCATTTTTTTATTAGATATAACAGTGTAATATATAACACATCAAAGTTCTTGATAAGTTAAAAAATAAAGAATATTATCGACATATATATATTTTATGGCTACGTCAATTTTAGTTCATGATTTCCATTGCAATTTTTATTGTATAAGTAAAAAAAATGAAAAAGCTCTTATTTTTTACCTAAATATTTCGATTGTGTATCACCGTGTACATATTTTTGTGCATTATAGCAATATTAAAATATACTCAATCGTTATAAATATTGCTATTGATAAACGTTGTTCTTTCCCTTTCGGGGAGCATCGAGCCTACTAAGTCCTTTACAGTCTGAGCGAATTCCCCCCCTTTTACAGCTTATTTATTTCGATGGACTTCCTGAACACGTGTTCATATATATGTGATCGTATTATAGTATATAGCCCACGAACATGTAGTCATATAAGTGGTAATTGGTGAAAGGGATGATTACCTCACCTGAGCCTGCAAACCAGATATTATTTATGTTTTATATATTTCTTTGCCTATTTGTTTTAATAGAATTGCATCCGGCTAGATATAAATAAGCATTATAGCGTAAAAAATAGTCTATGTAATCTAGGATCTTATCTTTAGAGGCACAATTGACCTCCCCTCTCGGAATTCGAACCTCAACATTGAGAGTTGAACATGCCTTAACACAAAGAGCTATCTCACATAATCCGTGTTATGTTTTTAGGAGTGCAAGGCAAGTGTGTTGTAGGATAAGTTGCATCGATATGCAGTGGGCCGGAGAAGGAGTCATCGTTTATTGCTTATCTTTGCTGAGTAAAAAAATACTGATTCGTATATATTGATCGATTGATGTATTTGGATTTGCTTTGTAAAACATTAATATGAATATGTAATATATTATTTCTTTTAATAATTCAAAAAATATGTTAAAAAGTAAAGATAATAATTTTATGGATATGTTCATTAAACAGCTTTTGATGATGTCCAAAATAAAGACATGCTCCAATAGTTTCAAAGTGAACGTACATTTTTACCATTGCAAATTGTTATGAATTTTCCTTTAAAACGTTAATAAATAATAAGCCGAAATATTTAAAATTTTTAAGCATACTATCACATAATGTGAATATATAAAACTAATATAAGTTTGTCTAATAACTTCTTAGTAACTTCATAAATGACCCCCTGCAGGTAGTTTTGTTTATACATGGGAGCATTGTCATCCCATGTGAATGAATAATGTATATTGGAGTTCAATTATACACATTTAATATATCGTACTTTTAGTCCTATGCAAATATTTACCTTTTATATAAATATTTTGCAATTTTGAAGGGGCTTGTCGTAGTTGCTGGATAGATAAAGAACTAAAAAAGGCTAGAGATCTAAGTTGCAATAAATTTGAAGGAGGAGCACAACAAGACCTCTGCATCGACTGGAGCGCACATAAATTAATATGGACAAGTATATATTCCTTTTTTTAATGTTATGAGTTACAGACTTTATAATATGTCATTCCTGTTTTCTATATAAATGCTAATTGCAAATAGCAGATAAGTCAGCTCACAACATTTATCTTGATAATTCCCTCAAGATGGTGGAAGCCCATATTTGCTATGTCAAATCAAAAAGTATCTGAATAACTTCTTCCACCATAGCTATTTACCTGCATTAAAAAAAAAGCCAAACAAAACTCTAGGAGGAAGAATCTCTCAACTTTATGTGATTATGACATAAAAATACATTCATATCTTAATGTCTTAATAACGAAAAGTGCAGAAATCGAATTATAGAAAATAAGTTAGTATTTTAAATTATATTCGTGGTTCATGGTCGGATTGATTTGACTAATAACATTGCTTCAATTAGCTCTCCAATATTGGGAACCGCCGGAACGATTTTTTTTGGAAATATACACTATGGATTCAAGGCGATTTCTCGGTGGATATTATCGGATAAACAAAAATAAAATAATATTTTTCTAAAGGCTCAGGAATCCGGAGGATTGGAAAGAAAATGCCATTTAGCGTGTCCAACTCTCAATGTTGGGGGGCGCAGGTTCGATCCCGAGAGGGGATGGGGCATTTTTGGTCTGCCTCATTGATAAGATCCTAGGTTCGATAGACTACTTATAATGCTATAATGCTCATTTATATCCAATCGGATGCAATTCTATCGAACCATATAGGCCAAAAAAAATGCCATTGAGGAAAGAATTCTGACTCTCCATGTTTGGGGTTCAAAGAGACCTATCAGTGACGGAAGGCTAAGATACCTACTATTAAATCTTCTTTACAACTTTATATTCTAACACCATGGCACCTTAAGTTGTTCAAGTGTGTCGCGGTGTGAAAGTGGACTTGATAGTGAATAGATATTTAAAATGGAATGAAACCTCTATTGAAGATATTGTGGAATAACTTTTCCAAAATTGGAGCAAGGGGAGCTGCAAGTCTTATAGAACTCATGAGGGAGGCCCGATGGCCTAGGCGTCTTATATTTTTTATTATATTTATTTGTAATCTAAAATCTCCTCCTGAGATATTGGGGTGTCAATCCTTTGAGTAATTTTTTATGTTCCGCAGTGAATAGACTTTTGGGTGTTTTTGTCTGGTAAAGTTAAAAATGATTTCCATCTTTTTATGTCCTTGACCACCCTCCAATGGTAACAAAAGTCACCATATTTTCATTTTTGAGCCATCTCTGGAGCTGTATAATTTTGAAAAAATTATTATAAGCCTTCATTTGTCGCTATTGTGGGTAGTTGGAAATATTATCTGAGTTTAGTTTTAGTGTAGTAAATGGGGTCTTGAACAGATTTTTCCAAGTACTTAAAGGAGGTTTCCCTTTATAATTAGGTTAATAATTCCCTCCTTAGTCTAATCATGGTCCCTTTGTTCTCATATTCGAGGAGTTTTATCCGGCTCATGTTTTTTTCATAGAATTATCGCTTATATTTTCTAAATGTTGTCTTTTCCCTTATTTCTATCCTCAGCTTTTTTCATTTCCTTCTTGCGTAGGACTCAATATTTGGTAGGGTATCCCATGGTGATGTGTTTCCTTTGTACATAGATATTTTTCTTTTATCAAACCTATCAGATATCTCATTTAGGCATTCTTCTGAGTCGAGCAGGGAAACATTTAGTTTCCAGTGCGATTTACAAGGCTTTGTTGGTCGAAAGAAGATGCAAAAAATGGATGATGGTCTGAAATGTAGCATGGCAAAAGTTTTGAATTAATTTAGAAGATTTGAAATTCCATATTTAGAGACATATAATAGAGTCTACTTTTTTATAACTTTATGTCTTTAGCCTCATATGGAAAGTTCATTTTAGGTGACGTACCATCCGTATTTATCATAGTCCACTAGATTATTTTGGACATTTTTTTCTAGATCTTTGACGTTCGCTTTATTATTGGAGTCTTTGTATCTACATGCGTCTCTCTCCGGATTTCGTGTAATATTTAGATCCCCAACCAGGATCATTTCATTCCCTTGTGGGGGGGGGGGGTAATTTTGGATTATATCCGAAAACCAACTGTTTGTCTCAAATAGGCTCCATATATCCCGTATAATGTTTTTTTCTTCTGTAAGAAGTAAAGATCCAAAATTACGTAGTTACCTTTTACGTCAGCAGCTACTAATATGGGCTTTAAGCACTTTTTGACCAAAACGATTAGCCCCTGAAGAATGTGTACTTACCTTCATTGCTTTGGTAAAGAAGACTTCATGCGAATTAGGGATGAGTTTTTTAACGTAGGTGACGTCATCCATCGTGTGTCAACAAGGACTACAACATCTGTAAAATGACAGGGAAAACTCGAAGGGAGAGGCAGTATTAAATAAGTAGAGCTTTTTACCTCCGCCGAAGGAGGTAATGTTTCCACTGGCGTTGGTTTGTTGGTTGTGTTTTTTTGTTTATTTGTCAGCAGGATAACTCAAAAGTGCGGAACGAATTCGGATGAAACTTTTTGGAGTTGATGGAAATGCCATAAGAAACAAGTGATTAAATTTTGGCATCTCTGAGTGCTTCTTTAAGATGCAAAATGAGCTAAATACTAATAAATATTTCAAGTTAGCCTACTCTGCCAATAGATGTCGCTGTGCTGTGCTCTCCTCTTTGATGACGTCAGTTTCTTTTTTTTCCTTGTACCTCTAGAGTATAAATAAAGGGACAGTGCGTAGAGGGTTGGAAATGACAAAAGACCAAGTGATTCATTTGGTAGGGATCGGCGGAGGTTTGCACTCTCTGAATGCTTCTAGTTTTGTTCTTATTATCGAAGCAAGAGCATTGGCGTTATTTGTTACCAATGAATACATGGTCAGTTTACTTAATTTATAGAATTTTGAATATATTTTTCGATACATTTTTGGAACAATGACTATTTTGAGGATTTCCCCTTTTGCTTCTCTTGGGTTCATTACTCCTTCGAGGAGTAATTAGGACTTCTGTTACCGAACGACAACAGGTGTGTGTTAAGCCAACGGATCAATGAGCAATTGTTTATAAGCTGCAGCCAGATATACAGCTTTTTCTCTGAAAATCCGGTCTCTTCGCAACGATTCGTGGACTATTGCTTCTGAGGAGGTCAAATATTTCCCATCAAGTTCCCTATTTCATTTAAAGATTTTACGTTTGGATTCTGAAAACTTTAAAATGATGTTTTTTAGCGTTTGACATTCACTATAACTATATTTTTGTCATAGATACAAAGATAAGTAAATTTTTTGAGCTTGTGTAATAATTGTTATACCAGTTTTGTAGAAGTATTTGAAACAACGCAACTAACACTATTTACGTATTTAAAGAGAGGATTATCATGTAAATCATCTCTTTATGATGTAAGAATGAAATACTATTTGAATCATTGTGTAGCTCACTACGTTTGAATATAATTGTCATAAAAGATATTATGAGTGTTTGTATTATAATTTGACCCTATAATAGCACTATGTTAACAATTATAGAATATAAATATATATCCATACATATATAAATGTACATTTATATCTATTTTTATTAATAGAAATTTATATTTAAATAATCTTATTATTTTTAAGGAACTGAAAGTCTCCTAATAGTAAAATATTATATAGGATATGAATTTAGCGGTAATAAATAAATACAAAATTTTACCCGCTTGTATAACGCTATTCAAAATCATCGGTTAGCGAATATTCAGCTCTCTGCGCAATATGGGCGTACCTTATATTTCAATATTCATTGATACAAAATGAGTTTATGTTTTTTATAAACTAAGCTCAATGAAAACGACATTTAATTATTTGAATAAAGTGATGACATGGATTTTTCAATTTTTTAAATAAATCAACGATATCCCCATATTTTTATTTAAATTATTTACTATCGACATCATGTTTCTTTATATAGTTTTATTAGTCCAACGTAACACAACCTGTTGTCGACTAAACATTGTGTCACCAAAACTTTAATTTAGTCCTTTCAACATAATGTATATTCCCCATTGCAAAGTGTATTTCAAAAAACACCAATGAGCAGGCTTATGTGCCAAGACTTGATTTTTTTAAAATTTAGTCTATTAAACAACCTAGATAACACAATAAAACATTACAAAAATATACGAAAAAACGAATGTTGATTCAAGCTTTCATGACTTTTTGTTCCTTCCATAATGAATTTTCTTAACATAGTGCTATATAACTATATCTGCCACATTGCTTAACAAAGACATCAATTTAATTGAAGTCTTATAAAAAAATACTTTTTAAAGAATCAGCTTAACTAATAAAATATTTTTTAGATCCCTTTTTTAAATTTGTTATATATTTTAAAACATTATTTAAAAACCTTATGATATAATTAGATGATCACACCATTAACCTCAAATTTTATAATACATTAACTAATTGCTTATTGTTGACACTAAAACTTAAGATATTAAGTGTTCAAGGCCTGGAAAAAAGTTCATTTTCAAATAGGAAAATATTATAGTTAGGTGTATGTTGGAGGGGCCTTCCTCCATTTTGTGAGCAAACATTCTGAACTTTTTGCGTATATATTCTAGTGGGAAAACGTAAGATCCTCAAAATAATCCAACATTCGTGTTATTACATTATAATCGTCATGTTGGCAACATAAATAATGATTAATTTATAAATAATAAAGACAATCCTTTGTAGGCGTGCGACACTACTTTGGCTTGCCATAATACTGTATCTAAAAACCCAGAGTAGTATAAAAGAAGATTGAACATTGCTAATCACCAGTGGATGTAATCATATTTCATATAAACATTTAGTTTAACAAGTTAAAAGTTATTTTCATGGATGAGTATGTATGTATGTATAAAAATATGTATGAAATTAAGTTTAATAAATGCTCTGTTTATCCCTTTCAGCCTCTGTAAAAATGCATTTTTTACAATTTACTCCATCAGACTTTATGGATTAGGCAAGCGTGTGGAGAACACCAAGGGTAGACTTGTTCAAATTTATCACTTTTCTTTAAAAACATTCAAATAGATGATTTTCTGGTTCTTCAAAGGGCTAAATAATCGACAGGAAAAATATTTTAAATTTGGGCCGCCGGAATGCCTGCCGCATGGGCCATTTAGGGTGGCGCCAATGAAAATTGAGTTTTTATGATGTTTTAGTATTCTAAATGAGATTTAAAGAAAAATGTATTGTTCAAAACGGGTATGACAAACAAAACCTATTTTATTAAGAAAAAGCAATTTCTTTTTCAAAATTTCAAGTTTATTTAGTAACCGACTACATATGTAGATACGTATGTTTAAAGAGAGCTATGCATGTACGTCGTACTACATATATTTCAACATAGGAAAGAAAGGAAAAAAAATAAAAATAAAAATTGTACCTTTTTCTCTTAAATAATTATTAATTATATAAAAATATGCTATAATATATATGGTACCAACCGATATGCCCAGTCTAAATTACTTACTTTTTAGACATATAAACAAAGGAAAACAAATGAAGGGTTCGGGAAAATTAATTGACGAAAAACTTGGTGAAAAGATGTTTTATTTTGCTTGTCGCCACCACATTTTCAAAATTATAATTGGAGGTAGTATGTGATACTCTTTTTAGCAAGATTAAAAGTCAAACAACGATATTTTTAGCTACGCGAAGGATAATGGAATACTTTGGATATAAGCAACCCCAAACTTTAGGCTAAGTGGAGCAAGAATGGAAGGAAATAAAGGCAAATACAACTGCAATTGAAAAAAATCCTATATAAGACCAGTCCTAGAGCTGATCATAGAGAAGTGGCCAAATTGTGTATTATACTGTTTTGGGATAAACCTCCTCGAGACATCCATTGGACCAAAACAGGCGCTATTCACAAGCACAATGGATGGCGAGGAATATTTACTCTATGAAGATGTAGATGTTCTCTGGAAAAAAACAGTATTCCAGCTAAAGTGATTAAACAAAGTATTGACATTGTTCTACACTAGATAATGGATAACCTCTACGTTAACAACTGATGCTCCAATAAACGATCTTCATCTTTTCAAAAACATGCTTCAATATTTTCGTCAATACATTGAAGTAGTAACTTCTGTTCTCAATAAGCTAAAGAACCACTGTTGGTACCTCACCCAGAAAACAGTAGTAATTGTACTGTTCAGCTCACACGTAAGTATGACCAAGACCGCTAACGAAAAGGTCGCAGTAAATTTATCAAAAACACAGAGGCCTGAGAGGTACAGAAAAGGAAAACCAATGATTACTTAGACAACAACCTTCTTTGACCTTATCGGACCTGAATCGCACTTTTTATTTGATGCTTTGTGAGTAAATTGTGATTGGCTAACAATTCCTGCCGAGACTTGGGAACATTACTCCTCTTACTAAAAGCATTGAAATTTAAAATCAGTACAAGTGACAAATGATGTAGCTGAAAGAGGACTAAAAATGATTAGTGACTTCCCTACAAAGATAACAACGGATGAAGAGCAGAGATATCATTTATTACAAGTTGTCAAATACAACAGGCAAAAAGTCAACAATCTTAGGAAATCTTTAATGAATCAATGACCAAGGTATATATGTATGTATAAAAATCAGACCATCTAACATAATAAATAAATTAGTCTTCATTGAATTTATTGTTCTATTGCATTTGTATGTGTATATTTTGAACTTTTGTATAAATTGTGAATAAAATTTGCCGATCTATTAGTCTTATTTTATTTCTTAAAATAAAAAAGGAAAATACATCCAATAATGTCAATGAAAGAAATCAGAAAATATTTAATTTCAGAGTCCTACTTAAGTTTGCTTAACCTTCTATCTTCATGGAATAAAAGAATTTTACAATCAACTAATGGGATTGCTGATGGTTCTAAATTTACGGCCCAATTACAAATTTCAGGGATGCTTATTAAATTTCAGAATCTTTGTATGAATTATGGATTTTTATTAAATAATACCTTACATGCATTTGTCGATTGTCCCATTCTTCAAATAATTAAAAGATTTTAAAAACTAGACATATGTCAAAACGGCGATATATCTCCAAATATTTTAAAATCTCTCATTCTCTTCGGAAATAATATTTTTTTAATACCCCCCCTAGTAACAAAGCAATTCAATGTACATTACAAAACGTAAAATCTTTCTTAGCACTAAAATAACGACAAATGCCTACGTAGTCGAAGAAGACCTAAGGCCCATCATGATTGGTGCCTCAGCTCGCTACACTGCTCTCTCCATCAAAATCCCAAATTTAGGAGTGCCAACGTGGAAATGGGCTGGCGATATAATTAAATATGTGTTTGAAAGATCGAAGCTCTACATAAGCACTATCAAAAGGGTTTTAAGAAGACATCGTGCATTTTTAAACCAATCCGATAAATGATTTGTCAATTTATATAAGTTAATCTTCAGGGCAGTAAATATGAACTACAATGTTCATTCATGTATTTTTGCAACTGCCCTAAATAGTTTTACTTTGTTTCTGTATATAATTTTAGTGTATTTTATTTTAAACTGTTTAAAATTTTGCAGTTTACCGAATAAAATGTTTTAACCGAATTTTTTTTTACTGCAGGGCATGTTGCATAAACATACCACAAAATATGCATCCCTTCTATTGAATCAGTTTCTTTTGGTTTCCTTTGTTTATATGTCTAAAAAGTAAGTAATTTAGACTGCGCATATTGGCGGGTACCATATAAATATTATAGCATATTTTAATATAATTAATAATTATTTAAGAAAATAGGTAAAAATTATTTGAAAAATATGTTGAAATATATGTAGTACGACGTACATGCATAGCTCTCTTAAAGCATACGTATCTACATATGTAGTCGGTTACTAAATAAACATGAAATTTTGAAAAATAAATTGCTTTTCTTAATAAAATAGGTTTTGTTTGTCATACCCGTTTTGAACAATACATTTTTCTTTAAATCTCATTTAGAATACTAAAACATCATAAAAACTCAATTTTCATTGGCGCCACCCTAAATGGCCCATGCGGCAGGATTCCGGCGGCCCAAATTTAAAAATATTTTTCCTGTCGATTATTTAGCCCTTGAAGAACCAGAAAATCATCTATTTGAATGTTTTTAAAGAAAAGTGATAAATTTGAACAAGTCTAACCAAGGGGTATCTAACAAAATAAAGGATGACCTTCAAATATTTGTATAGAAAGTAATTTTATATTTATCAAAGGTAGACTATTATTGAATAAATTATTATGCATCCTCAATTTTGATCATCAATTTCTCATTACGAGTTATTGGATTTTGTAAATTGTTTTCATTTTAAAGTCTACAAAGCTTTTTATTTTCTATAATTTGTCCGAAACTGTGAAAAAAGTACGAAAATGAATTTTAATCAAACATTTGAATAATATATAAATTGATTTATATATAGTTGTAAATTTGAAAAAATTAAGATGTTTAATTACTTGACATCTTATAGTGTTATTCAATATATTTCAAAATTGATACCGTTTTCATAAGATGAGTACCAAGAAAAGATACAAATTAACGAATTTTTTTTTCATTAATCTACGTCATCGTTGGAATGATCAGTGGGACATATTGGCCTCAACAGACATCTCTACAAGATGGGAAAGGTCATAAGCCCAATTTGCCGACTCTGCGAGTGAAGAAGAAGAAACCCCATACCATCTTATCTTTGATTGTCCGTCGACAAGGCAAAAATTATATCCCTTGAGGGAGAGATCGGGGAGCGACGTTTAGCCTTCGAAGATTTTATTTTTAAAGCATTTAAATGTCTGATTATTGATAATCTAATTTGTAATAATAAGAAAGCGCCTAGATAGGTTCACTACCGGCTGATACCAGAATAAGTTCCGGTGAGGTGGGTCCAACCTAGGAGCTAAAACAAACAAACAAAATTTTATTCATTATCCTATCTCTCTGAGAAACATAGTTGAGTGAAGACTTTTTTGAGTAACAGCTCTTAAACTTGGAATCCGACGATTCCCCACTAAGTTACATACCATTTAAGCAAAAAAGTAAGTACGTTAACATGAACGTAGGGTCAATTTGCCCTTAAAAGTCTCTGATAATACAAACGCAATATTTAATTATGCTCAATATTTCGGCATTAAAGAAAAAAATATATAATATTTACACAAGTTTGCAAATACATATCTCAAAAGCTTTAATCGTATTATCTCTCTGTGCCCCCCCCCCCCCCCCTTGAGGATTACTGTCATTTTCTTTTGTGTATTGTATTTGCAAATTAGCTTTAATATAAGGTGTACTTTTTCGTAGGATAACATAGAAGTACAGCTGAAACTTCAAAGAATTACATATTAATCATACTTTCCCCTATACCTTGAACATATACAAGAGCAATGCATACTAAAACAATCAGGAATGGTAAAGTCCTGCAAACTTTCAAAACACAAATACAAAGTGGGATCGACTAATTTATTTATTTGCCGCGTGAATAAGTAGTGGAAGTGTGTAGAGGAATCGTTTTAGAACTACCTATTTATCTTCAAACTAGACGACAATGGGGAAGGTTTGTGTTGCTCCGGATTGCAAGAGTGGCTACAAACAAAGGGCAATGAGGGGGAAAAGAGACGGTTTCATACATATGTTCCCCAACTCTGGAGAAAGGCTGTTCCGCGAAAAAATTAGATACCTTCAAGACATTCTGCGTTGTGTGACGTACATTTCATGCCCTCCGATTATAAGCCAGAGTCTAATGACTCTAATCCATCTCGTTCAGACAGATCTGGAAAAACTCTTTGTCTTAAGATATTAAAAAAGATGCCGTCCCTTCCAATTTCCAAATCTTCCTCACTACTATTCAAAAAAGCCTCCTCCAAAGCGTTCCTCCACCTCAACCTCCTCCTCACGACTCCTTAATGAAAACGAGAGAATTTAAAAAAAGATTAAGGCTTTTGAAGAGGCAAACTCATTTTTAACACTCGAAGAGCTTCAAATTAAAACTTCATTCCACCTTCTTTATTTATTTATTGTTCAATTAAAAACTTCATTCCTTAACCTTCTTTATTTATTTATTGTTTTTCACATATCAAGACTTGACTATTCCTCAGTATTTTCTTATTAATACTGATTCATACAACTACGATGACTTTATTCCCTGCTATGTTTGTATTTTTCAGGGTGAAAGATAGAGATCTATCTTTTAATCATCTCGAACATATCACCAAGAACAATCATATTACAAAATGTGACACCCTTCTTATTATTTTGGCCTTCTTAAATTCATTGACCATCAAACTCTTGGAAAATGAATTAAACACAGCTTTAAATCATTTGACAATATCTTGCCCCATTTGGACGAAGCAAAAGAGAAGAAATTAAACTTTTTGATTGAACAATTATCCTTGTTGTTTAAATGTCCACAACAACGGAGATACAGTCCTGCCTTGTACGCCTTATCTTTGTCCTGGAAAGGTTTCTCAACGAGTCTTTATAGAGATCTACGTAAAGAAGTTCTCACATTACCTACATAAGTCGCCTTACGGAACTTTTTCATCTTTGAATTTAGAAACTGGATTGGCTGACTCTACAATAACTTACCTAAAGGCTCGCTTCAAGGCTCTAAGTCAAAATAGGGATTAAAATATTTGTATAATTTTTGACAAAACATATTGTACAAAACGAGTTGAATATTTTGCTGGAAATTTTTATGGGGTGGATGATGATCAAGTAACTAAGACCCTATTTTGTGTCATGATTAAGAGCCTTCATTCAGTTTATCATGCCACGATAGTTATGCAGCCTGTTTCGACTTGAATTCTGGAATAATTAAAAAGATCATCTTTGATCAAGTGATCAAAGTTGTAACGGAAATTGGATTTATTGTTCGAGCCACCATTTGTGACGCCCACAAAGTGAATCAGAAAACATATTCCATAGAATTATGCCATGGAAGCATCAATACTTTTATTCATCATCCTCTGACTCCGGATAGGAAAATGTATTTATTGTTTGATTCTGTTCACATTATGAAAAACTTCTATAATAACTTCGTGTCTCGTGGCCATTTGTCTGTCCAAATTTCAGAGGCCAAAAAATAGAAGGAAATATGGCACATATTGTAAATCTATACAATCTTGAATTAGGGCAACCATTAAAAATAGCTCATAAGCTCACAGAACGAGTATTGTACCCCCGTACATTAGAAAAAATGAACGTTAAGCTGACGAACAGTCTATTTCACGAGTCTACCATTACCGCTTTACGTCACAATGGGAGTGAAGAAGACAAAAAAGATTGGATGGTTACGGCAAGTTTTGGAGGTAATATGGACGTGGTGGATGATAATTAATACCCGTTCTCCGCAAATATGCTTTCATAAAGAAACCCTTGTAAAAGAGCCATTACTTCTAATTCCTCCCAATTAGAATATTTGCGAGACTTTACATCATGGCTGAATGAATGGGAGGCAGCGGGAGATAAAGCCTCAAGTCTTACTCGTGACACTTTTTTAGCAGCTAAACAAACTTCAAAAGGCTTATGCGAATTGGCAGAAGATTTGCTCGAAGAAACTGATGTCAATTACGTTCTTCTTGGCCAAATCAATTCAGATTGTATTAAACTCGGTTTGGACTCTATAAGAGAAGATGTGGGACGAACATTGAATTAAGCGTGCACCAACATTTGGATTCAGGAAAATGCCTTCGAATGAAGAATATCATAAACTTAGGCAAAATTTCACTGAAAGATCTGGAATATCATTTTTCTGAGGATATAAATTCAACAAATGAAAAGATTAAGTCTTCTTCTTAAATATATTTTCCAATTTAAAACATTTTACTTTTAAAGATTCATTTAAATATATTAATGACGTATCTATAGTTTACTTGTTCTGGTTATATCGCGCATTCCTTATGTAAACTATAGCCTGTCATTCTTGCCACAATTTATTGACAGCTTTAAATAAAAAATTCGATGTAAAATTATTCTCCTTAGAAAATATTGATGATGAAAGTAAACTTTTAGATCAAATTAATCGAGGTGGGCTAACTCGTCCTTCTGATGTTCTTTTTTTAACGTGTTCCTTTGTTTATGCATTTTTTCAGAAATTCAAAATTCAAAAAGTATCTTCAAGAGTTGATTTCTTCCCCTTCTTCAAAAAATATTTTTGTTCTTTCGTTTATTAAACTTTTAGAAAATGATACTTACGCTTTGGAAATTATTTTAGCAGAATGCGAAGAAGACCATTCCTTTGAAAATTTATTCCACAAATCGCTGCTAAATTTTTTAATTGTATGTCCAAAAATTATTTTCGGAAATCAATGATCAAATTCACAAAAACAAAAGAAAAACAAGCAGTCAAAATATGACAAATAATTATATGAGATTGAAAAAACTTAAAGGAGAATAAACAAAATGTATGTATGTTATTATAATTTTGCAGAATGTCTTAAATGTATCTATGTTTATTTAATATATGTCCATAAAATTGTAAATAGTAAAAAATACATATTTCGTTCCCAAAATCATAATTTGTTATGAAATAAATAAGGAAAGGGGAGAATGTACGCGTATTCTACTTTTTCCTTTTTAGATCCCTCATCGTATTTTCCTCGCGAGCCTTCTTTTCCTTGTTGGTTTAGTATTCATTGACAAGAGGAATGAAAACCCTTTTTAGAGTTTTATAATTAAGTTACAGCCATGAAAGGCGGCATAATTGTTAGGAGGCTTATATTGGCCTAACGAAGTACTGCAAAAATATTGCTGCTGTTAGTGCATCAATTTAAGATGACTTCTCTTACGCACCATTCTCAATCCTTGGGCATCTCTGTGACATCCTTGTAGCGAATTTCACGAAAAGATCCTGGCCCACTCCAGTATAAAATCCAGTGACATAAGAACTGAAGCCACAAGACAACTTTAACTCTCAGGAATTTGCAATTTCGAGAAAATTACATCGTGGGACCCTCTTCATCCGTACGAGCTAAGAAGTGTGCTTCTCTCGGCTGCGGCTAGGTATGGTGCGTTGGAATTGAATATTCCCTCTCTTCAGAATGAACTATAGTCCTATGCGTCTAAGGAGATCAATATTATCCATCTTTATCCTTCAATCATCGCCGAACAATATTTAAAATTTTTAAGTACTTTTTAAGATGCGAATAGTTTATTAAATTTTTCTTGTGCGATATTTTAAATGATTCGATATCATTTATTTGTGCTTTAAGTTCTAAGTTCTTATCGTCGTAAAATATGTTTTAGTTCATCTCCAATGCTAAAATTTTAAACTATAATGTTTGTTTGTGTTTCATTTTAACGTATTAGCTTTGGTTTTTATGTATTTATGTACATTCTGTAAAATTAATTTGTGAAATAAATAAAAAATTGGAAAATGGGCTTAAGAAAAATTTAAAAATAATTCTGATTCAATGAGGTACATTTTTAGCTCCTTGGCTTTGTGAACCAGCTAAATATGTGCCAATGGGTTGACAAAAACCAATACGTGATTCATGAGGCACCATTACATCCCCCAAAAATACGATTTGTATGGATTTCACGGCCATTCAACCGTACTTTTTCATCAACGATAATTCGTCACAGCACTGTGAATGAAAATCCTTTCCACGCCATGATAACCGAATTTTTGGTCTTAATGAGAAAATATAGATTTGAACGATATGTGATTCCATCAGCATGAATACCTCTTGAGACAAATTTCCAATCGATTTATTGCAAAGTCAGTTTGGTAAGGGCTTAATTTCTAGATATGGACAAGTCAATTGTCCACCTCGCTCGAGGGCGATCTAACGCCTCTACACTGTATTTTTTTCGGGGTCACGTAAAAACCCATGTGTATAACAATAATCCGTTGATTTTAGATAAGCTCAGAACTAATATTCAACACAAATTGCTACAGCTAATGTCAATTATAATGAAAAATAGTCAAAGTTGGGATCTACGATAAAACGTTCACGAGTTGGTCATCCAAACGACATTGAATTTCAGTCATAATTTAACTTGAATGTACTTTATCGACAAACAAAAAAAATCGATATCTTAAACCGTTTTTGTTTTTATTTATTTTAATGTAAAATCACTTTATTTTAAGGAAATTTTTTTTATGATCATAAATTTAAAAAAAATGTCCGTCAAACCAAAATTATAAAAGTAAGTTTTTGTACAGTACTCGATTTGATTGAAATTTCATGTAAATTGTTTGTGTATTTAAAGAGGTGTTAGGCAATAACGGACAACAACTTGACGTGATCAATATGAATGTAAAAAAATAACAACCCCAAAAGATTCATTAAATAATAATATAACTCACTCGATTTGCATTATTAAATTTGAAGCACCATAATGTAATGATTGAAGTATATTAATCAAGAAGGACATAAATTTGACTAAAAAATACCGTATTTAATTTAATCAATTTAGCTTTGTGTGAGATATAGATATATGGAAAACATATTGGGAACACTGGACGTCTATAAAGGAATCCTCCTTAAACAAATGTTTTTAAAAGAAATTTATATTAAAACTTAGCTTCAATCACACATAAAAGTACCGTTTAATTTGATCAGAGCAAATATACAGTGACGTCATCGATAGTTATGGTTTTGTTTTTTACAAAAGTTAATTATAACATAAAAGGACACCATTGGATGCAAACAATTTAATATCATTAATATAGTCATGAGTTTCTCTTATATATTTATTAAATAATTTAAGACGATCCTTTGTAGGCGTGCAACACTGCTTTGGCTTGCCAGAAATACTGTATTTAAAACCCCAGAGTGTATACAAAGAAGATTGAACATTGCTAATCAACCAGTGATGTAATTATATTTCATATAAAAATTTAGTTAACAAGTTAAAAGTTATTTTCATGGATGAGTTATGTATGTATGTATAAAAAATATGTATGAAATTAAGTTTAATAAATGCTCTGTTATTATCCTTTTCAGCCTCTGTAAAAATGCAAAGTTTTTTTTTACAATTACTCATCGACTTTATGGATTAGGCAAGTTGTGTGGAGAACACCAAGGCCAAGGGTATCTAACAAAATAAAGGATGACCTTCAAATATTTGTATAGAATGTAGTTTTATCTTTATTGAAGGTATACTATTATTGAATAAATTATTATGCATCCTCGTTTTTGATCATCAATTTCTCATTACGAGTTATTGGATTGTGTAAATTGTTTTCCTTTTAAAGTCTACAAAGCTTTTTATTTTCTATAATTTGGCCGAACCTGTAAAAAGTGGGAAAATGAATTTCAATCAAACATTTGAATAATGTATAAATTATTTTTATTTTATTTTATATAACTTAATTTATTCAGAGAAATTGCACATAATATAATGTATAAATAACATTGTAGTTCAAAATTAGTTCCCTAAATATAAAAGTTATTTATCACTATTAAAACAAAACACAATACATCAGACAATAACAACAATTATAAAAATTTTTTTAAAAGTTAAATTCAAATAAAAGTAACAAAACATTGTATAATGAATATGGTACAATAAAATTTGAAAATTCCAAGATGAATCACTTCCGCAGAAGGGGTAAATTATATTATTATTTATTTAACTTCTTAAATTTTTTTGTTAACTTTAATCAAGTTTTTTTTAAGAAATTGAGATATTGCTTTGAGCAGGACGGATAAAATCTGACTAAGTCGCCTGTATACGTCCAAGAGGAACAATTGACATCAGGGATCTTAATGGATAAGGCTGAGTATCTAGCTGCACTAGAGATCAAAATAGTTTTGATATCATACTTGGATATAAAATCGGCGCTAGCTAGCTGTTGAGAAATATAACTTCGGCAACTTAGAAGAGACATGTCCAAGGCACGCGATTTTGGAGGACTTTTATGGTTTGAATTGAGACCAAATAAAAGAATAGGAGGTACATTTTCACATATCCCCTTGACATTTAGAGAAACAAACTCTCTCAAGATGTCAAGAGCCGGGCAATTTGCAAATGCATGTGATATTTCTTTGTAAATCACTCCACAATCTTTTTGATTTACATATAGTTGTAAAATATGAAAAAAATAAAGATGTTTAATTACTTGACATTTTAATGGTGTTATTCAATATATTTCTACATTGATACCGTTTTCATAATATGAGTACAATAGAAAAGATACAAACAATTATCCCATCTCTTTGAGAAACATATATCATACGAAATGTTTTATTGGTTAGATAAAGATATTTCGAAATAAAAAAGCATAAAAGATTAATATAAAATTACTTCCAATTAATTCATTGTGGGATAGACTTATAATTCAACAGTTGCATATGTTGATACACATGGCTGTAATTTATTACTTTAAAAATATTTCTTCTTTAGAGGTTTTATAAAGAAACGTCTCCTGGTGATCAAATTCAAACTAACAATGATTTATTTTAATCCAAAAGTTATGTTCAATGAAAAATGCGAAACTAAACATCACTTAAGAATTATAACTATAAAATATCCAGTTAGTTTAAAAGTATGAATCCATTTTACGAGTCTCATAATTGAATAATAATTACCTCCGCCGAAGGAGTTTTCTTTTTGATTCTTCGGAAACCATTGTATAGTCTTAATAGGCGTCTCAGAAACCGTTGGCTCGCCTTTGAGCCCTTTGAGTAGAAGCGTAGAGTGTCTCCAGCGTAGCTCCAACTCGTCCCTGAGAGATCCGAAATCCTGACGGTGGCAACCGAGTAACGGGCCGAAGGGGACAGTAAAATAGATCCTAAGGCGCTTTGGTCCAGGGGTTGAGCCGTCGAGAGTTTTTCTGCGATCATGGCCGGATGCTACAGAGTGCATACTCAAAAGCGTTCGACTTAGAGTGCCGTTGTTAGGATTGGAGGCTGTTCCGAATAGAAATATTGGCGTGAAATATTTTTCGCTTAAATTCCTCAGATTTAACTAAGGAATTGTCTATCATGGTAAGAGATGAGCAGCTAGAAAAGGCATGACATGCAGTTTTGTATAATTTTCCACAATCCTTATAAGGAGTTGTGAAAAATAGTAATCCTGAGAATATGTGGAACTGAGCAGTAAAGTGTTTGTCATTTTTGACTTTTTTAACAGAGGACATTATCCTTTTGATCCATTTTTTAGGAAATTTTAGATCTTTTAAAAATTTGGCATCATTTTATTTGCTTCTTTTTCGTGGGACTCTACGTAGGACATTCTTAAATGCCAGGGCATGGGAACTATATAGTGATCAGCAGCCTTTTTTAGCTTAAAAGATAATTTTTGCCGCAATTAAAAATAGATTTTTTGTTGAAGTCATGATAAGATAACATGTCCCGCTCGAATGCTTCAAGTTCAAAAATTAAGGTCCCTTAAGATTTGTAAAAATGAATTTCTTGTGATGATTTTCTCGTATAATATCTATTGTTGATGAAGAATAAAATGACAGCTGTCCATTTTTCTTTGGGAGGCGGCAAGGGAAGTAGAAAACCCTGCCACCCTCTGATTCATAGAGTTCGTGCCAATCATGAACAAAGTGTATGCAGGGTGCATAGTGAAATAGGATCGCCATTCGTTTTACGGATTTCTTGAAAGGTCTATACATATATCTTTATAAATCTTTGGGATAATCGAATAAACGTTCGAGAGTCCGCCACCCATATACACTTGGTTCTCTTGAGTGAGGGAATGTAGCTTTTATGCAAAAGTTTACATAGTGATATGCAAATATGAAAGCAGAAAGAAAAAATACAATTGATAGATCTATTTAAAAATTACTATATTCTAGAACTTTACACATTCAATAAACAGTTCATTACTATATATTTTAAAAGTATTTAACACCTATATAATATAGAAAATTTAAATTTATTTGAGGTTTGAATTCCCGATTTAAAACATATATGTATATAATATATCTATATATTATATGTTTTCTTCCATGTTGTATTGTTTAAAATTAATATTTATATTAAGATTTAATTCTCGTTTTTTGTTTCATATATAATTATTAAGGTGTATTTAACTGATATATCTATAAACTACTACATTGTCGTTTTGTTTAAACAATTTGTAAATTAGTATAAAAGGAACTTTTCAAGAGAGTATCAATTTGAAAAGTTGGATAAAAATAGGGTGGAGTAGGCTTTTTTATTGAGAAATAAGTTGACTTACCAGACTTCACGTTCTAAATCATTTTTAATATATTTGCTGGCCCTGCTTACCAAATTTTTATAAAATAAATGTAAGAATAACCCATTTTGACTTAATCTAGAAAGGGATGGGTCAGGAATTTTGACCTCAAATGGAGAGTGGCGGGCGAAACCTTATGTTTATTTCTAAATTGTACTGGTTAGCTGTGATTTTTTGTGTAAGTAGAGGTTTTATTTTTTGTTGCAGATTCAATTTCTTTGTGACTGGGGGTGGGGGAGGGGTGGGGGAGATTTCTGCTTAAGATTAAAGACACCAGAGAGACAATAAGCTTTTAAAATATTTGAGGAATCATCTTCATATTTGCAAACGTAAAGTTTTAAGAAATGCTTCACCACGTTTAGAATTGAACAATCTACGAATATATGGAAAATATTGTTGAATATAAACCCACAATTCATGCAAGAAAGCTGAAAATTGGAGGATTTGTCCTAAAAAATTAATTTTGCAGTATATTTGCCTCATCGGAAATACTCCTCATTGATTTCAGTATTCTTCTCTTCCAGGACAGAGGGAGGCAACTTTGAGATCTTTCAGATACTGAGATCGCTTCATCATGTCTTTGTCTAATGTTTTATGTAAGTTGACGAGAACATACTTACGAATAATAAAAATAACGCCCCGTCTTGAGTGGAAAGGAAGCAATGGGTGATCAGAAGAAATAGTAAAGTTTCTCATTTTTTTGACTTGATGATTAGTATGTATAAATTTGTGCTTATAATAATTCAATATCGAAGGTTTTATTCCATTGGTAGCTCCTCAGACTTTACTACAACATCATTTATTTAAAAATAGTCAAGCGTACAAAATAAGCAGCAATATTTTTATGTTAATACTTTTATGTAAAAGTTTTAGTTTAGATATGTTAACTTTCTACAAGCTTGTAAACTTGTTACATTGAAGAATAAAATATGTTTGTATTCCTTTATATGTTAGCTAACTCAAAAATTAGTATATAAATTTGTTATAATCGGAGATAGACAGTTCTAAATATTATTCAGTTTTATTATATTTAACTTTAAGTTGGCAAACCATGTTATTTTGACTTTTATTTCCATAAATTTAATAATGAATCTATTACATGTTATTCCATTTATTAAGTGTTTGGGAAGCCATTTTGCTCATTTGGATCTATTTTATCTATCGATCGAAACGACAACTAAAATCAGGGGACGTATTCGTATCATTCTGTCTTTATTGCTTTGGATGTGAGGTCTCAAGCTATTACATACAACATAAGTATTCACACATGTTAATATTAAAACAATATTCAAATGGGGGATTTAAAATTAAGTATTAATTGTAATTTACTTTTGTCACTTTTCTGTTTTTTATCTAGGTTTAAGAATTGAAAAACAATAGAAACACAAATAAAGATTGTTACTTATAAAAGTATGTTACGAGTGTGTTTTAATGTCAAACTAACACTTACTTTTAATTAACACTAAATAAATACACAACTTTCTTTAAGCGAGACTTACTTTGTCTTTTATATTCCATCAAATAAAAACCCTCAGAATACTCAAATGAATTCCTAGCACAATTCCTTTCACTTAAAAAACCATATAAAGATATCAGTTTTGAGCAGCCTTTTTGCTTATCCATTTAATTACTTAAGACATTTTTGGGAGGCTTTTCTTGGTATGGACAATAATGCATTTATTAAAAACCCCGTTTGTCCTATCTTTTAGAAGCAATTGTGATTCTTTTATAAGTAAGAAGTTAATGCCTCTTTTCATAGGAAATTGGAAATGAATGGAGGGCTTAATTATATTTAGCTAATATAAAAAGTAAATTATAAGTTTACTTATAGATTATTTTAGTGAATAGACTCCATAGGGAATAATGAGAATATATTTTATGCTTTTCATCTCAAGCACATGCAAAAAAATATGCATAAATCTTTAGAATTGGTAACTTTATGTATGTACATATATTTAAATAAGGTGATTTGCAACATCTTTTTGTGAATTTAGAGAAGAAGGATTCATGTCTGATATCGGCCTCAGAAAAGCCTTTATTCATGAATAAAGTAAATTTATGTGTATACTTAAATAAGATTATTTTTGGTAAGCAATGCTCAGAGATGCCTCTATTTCATATAATATCACATGAATATCTTGTATTATCATTGCATTACCAATGTTATCTGATAAAACAGCTGTTTTTGGACAACTTTCAAAAGAACACATCTTTGAGCGAGCTTTCAACGCACTTAAATTAATTGATTTTTAAGTGCTATAGGATGGTGCTGGAATGCAGTCAATTATAAATTACATTGAAGTATGCAAAGATTTATCCCCATGTATAATAAGAGGAAGTTTATTCTTTAGTTGAGTCTTTTTAGGTCGAGTAATTTGTACTATTACGTTTGTTTCTACCTATTTTTTTAAATTGTATTTTTTTGTTTATTATACCATTTCATATTATACCACTTTAAACTAAGATTTTATAAAAAATTAACAATAAAAATGTCCGATTTGTTTTTCTCATCAACAAGGTTTTTATTTAAAACAAAATATACAAATAGAACAAAAAAGTACACTACATGTAATATATAAAAGGAAAAATTGTGTTTCCTAAAAACATAAGTAAACATTATAGTATAAATTAATTTCCTTTTTAAGACCTAAAACATCAAAATCATATTATTCATTTAAAAAAACATAATCATAAAAAATACAATCAATCCTACAGACATAAAAAAAACAAATATAAGACAAATCTAAACTGTCTTTGGAGTCTTGAATATCTTATACTTTTTACAATAAACTGGAGAGATGTGGTGTAGATAGGCGAGAGGCGTGTCACATATTTAATTACTGCAGCTGCTGGGGTCCATCCTTGGCTGTTGACATTTGGGATTCTCAAAGATAATGCCAAATATCTGGCAGCCGCTCCAATAAGGATAGCTCAGAGCATATGTTCTTCAGCTAACGAGTTATCTGAAAGGTTTGAGCTGTATAGGCCTTGTAGGTCCTCAATGCGGCACTTATTACACGTTCTTCCACTTGACATTTATTTTCATGCGCTGTAATGCCAAAGAGAATGTATCCTCTCAGGTATTCGGCTTTAAAGGTTAGTGATATATGTATGTACAATTCATTTCTAAAAAAATATTTATAATAATAAAGGCTGGGCAGTCACTAAATGCATGGCTAATGTTGTTGTACATACGTCCGCAATCCTTACAATGTGATGAGAATGTTATTAAATTTGCCGATATTTGTAATTGGGATGTAAAAAAAATTCCGTCGTTGATGCCCATCATGGAGAGCAGAATTATTGTTTTGCATTCTTGCGGTAACTTCAAACTCTTAAGATGTTCTTCCACTGTCAAATTTGCAGAGTGTGAATTAAAATCTTGATCACGAATTTTAAAAACCATGGCGAAAGAGGCATGTCTTCTAGCATCTCTTTGGAGAGGGAATAAGAAACGGCCAATTTTAAAAACCAAGTTATCGCGCAAATCATGCAATGTATAAATATTCTCTCGAAGAGTTATACTCTCTAATTCTTCAGGCTGACATTGGTTTATTTTTTATATTGTATTTTTTGAATATTACTTTCTATAAAAACCATTTTAAACTAAGATCTGATAAAGATTAACAACGGAAATGTCAGATTGCATATGGCAACCCTAAGTGTTGGCTAGGCCAGAAGTACATATAGCGACCTATGTGTTGATTGAATTTTAAAAAAAGTAAAAAAAAGTATTTAAAATGAAAAGATATATAAGCATAAAAAATAATACGTTTATTTGTGTATATTTAAAAGAGCAACGAGGGACCTATTCACCATTGCTTTTTTTAGAATGAAAGAAATACAAGAATGTTTGTTGAGAGAGAGAGAGAAAAAATGTAATTCAGAAATGTAGGGGGGGTTCCCCTTTTACTTTAGGAATAATAGCGGGAATCGTGTATTATAAAGAAGAAAGAAAGAAAGAAAAGATTTATTCCTGTCAGCAAATGTAAATTAGATTATAAATTCTAATTTGGTAGGTAAATGCTGGAAGGAGGAGAAAGAAGAAAAAAACATAAGTGGTTGGTTGTACATGGTAGGAAACTTGGTATGCTGTTTTTCTTCTGTATAATATGGTTTGTGTCCAATTAATACGTGTTTTTCTTCTCATACATATTATATAAGAAAACACCTTTTTTCATGAAGGAAGAAGTGTGAGAAAACAAATTACATTTTTTGCGTATTTTCTCTTTCTTTATTAGGAATATATATATATATATATATATATATATTCAAATCTCCTTTATTATTTAGAATGCTATATAAAAAGTATATATAAAGAAAATAAACATTATAGTTTATAATAAAATATCTAAATAAAAGGCGTTACAATAAAAACATCACAAAAGCTGATTAATTAAAATGTTTCATTATTCTTTTCAAAATTTTAGAATATCTCTTCGACTTTGAAGGGTAAAACTTGACGATGTTTCCAGCAATTATCTATGAATCATCAGTGTCGGATGGAATCTTGAGGCTGAAGGCGGTATATCGGGCGGTAGCAGAAATAATCGCGGAACGAAGAATTTTGGGGTTTAAGCTTTCCCTTTTTGATAAACAACTCGCAATGTAGGCTCTTGCAATTTAACAAAGAAAACTCGATTGCCTTGCTTTTGGGAGAGTGGAATTTATTGTTTTTTGAAAGCCCAAATAAAACTGTTGCTTTTAGATACTTATTGGCGACGTTCTCCAAACCCTTCAAATTGATGGACAGGAACTTTTTTATGGTAGCAACAAATGGACAGTCGACAAAAGCATGCTCTACGTCGTTGTAATACAGAATTAGGTGTCGTATTATGAACAGTTAAAATTTTGTTCCTAATTGCATTTACCTCCAATTCAGGCTGATTGCCTAAATTTTTGAAAAATAATTTTTTCTTGGAGTGTTGACGGATAATATCCACCGTGGACTCACTCTGAAAATTTGGGGTACATTTCCAAATAATTCGTTGTGCTGCAGCCCAAGTCTCTGATAACGCTACAGTATATATATTTGTTAGATCTGTTCCAAATAGGAGACGGAAATACAGATCGGTATGAGTTATAGTTCTCCTCCATTCCATATCCGGATGTCTGGAGATGTTTATAAAAACTTTTATATATATTCGTGGAATTATTAAGGATAAAAGAGCAAGACCTTCACCAATTTGTTTTTAGGTCTCTTCAAAGTTGAAAGGTAGCGCTTATTAGGAATATAGTTAAAGAAATGATGTCACTCCAGTTAATTGACATGGTTGTAGAGGGTAGCTCCCCGGGTACCCAACCGGGATGGGTTTGTATCTATTAAAAAACCGGTATTTAGTTTATAGGGGTAAAATGCAAATACTTTTTAATGGTTTCCAAGAGAAGATTTAGTAGAATTGTGGGTATTAAGTGATTCACTGGCGCCGAAAAAAGCGTCGTATTTTGTCGTGCTTTTTATCAGCTGTCTATATGATGATAAAAAATGTATGGGAAATAATATATATATATATATTGTTTTTTTTCCTATATGGTTCGATATAATTGTATCCGATAGGATACAAATAAGCATTTTAGAGTTAAAATTAGTCTATCGAACCTAGGATCATATCAATGAGGTAGACCAAAAATGGGATTCGAACCTGCGCCCCCAACATTGAGAGTTGAACACTAAAAAAAATTTAGTTTCTCATAAACGCACCACAGCTTTAAGTGAGTGCTAAAATTAATGTCCAAAAAAAGTTAGGTTCATACATTAAGAACACATTATATATTTCTGGCGTGGGTCATTATGTAACATTTATACGTCCACTGGATACTTTAGAGACGTCAGTTCGTGGATAATTATCCAATTCTTCGAATCTTAATATTAATACAATATGTAAAAAATTCTAAATTTTTCAACTTCCTGTTTGTAATTCTAGTCTATATTGATACTAATATCGCCTGTTTCCAAGAAACCCTCTTTATATCGACAGATATGGCAAACAATTATCTTATAAGGTAAAAAAATAATATTTTGATTTAAGTTTTATATTATGAGATGCCTTATTTTGCCCGTTTTGTAAATAAAAAATCTTTTTTTTTGTACACCAGTACAACAATTTTATTCTCATTTATATCTACGACAAGACATTACCAACAAAACTTTCAAAAAATCAAACTTTATAATTGAATCTTAACTAAAACATTAACATTATAAATTGTAGGGGGGCTCTTAAGATATTGTGAAAATATAAATTTGTATTAATAAAAAAACCATTAAGTAAAGATACAATATACAAAGGACAGCAATTATGTCAATAGTTTTTTTATTGTTCTATCGACTATTTCTTTAAAATTTGGGGTATGGGGATTCTTTCTGTTCGCAATTTGTATATAAAGAACTGGGTCTTTGCCATGATAAATTAACTTCTTCCTCATGCAGACCGGTATAAAAGAAAACAAAGCTAGTACGCCGCAATTGTAATCCTAAAAACTCGTTAAAAGTATATTGAAGATAAGGTTTTATTTAAAACTCACTCAAGTCGAATTTTTAACAACCCCAGTTATTGAACTCAATAAAAAGGGAAAATATTTTTTGACGTACAAGGTGTTTTTCCAGTAAATGCCGCTAATGTGTTTATACCTTTCCCAACAGAACATCAATCTTATAGATTTAAGACTTAAATATGTAAAAGTTCATAAATATTGTGCTCATTTCTATTTTCATCAGCAAAACCAATTGTGAACTCAGTTTTTTTTTAAACAAGTTTTTATTTTCTTTGTTTCGTAACATCGAGCTAAATTTTCGTACAAAATAGAGATGGTACGTCATATGCTCTTGAAGGACCTCAAAAATGTCAGAGTTCTAAATTTTTCGTTTTCAGTATTTATTAAGGCAAACGGTAGGAAAAAGGTATTTACCGACGATTTATCAATACTGCAAGGGAGTACCCTAGAGATCGAGTGACCATGAAGGACGTGACTATCAAGTCCAAGAAGTCGATCAATAACATTTTCCACATCTTTCATGAAATATGTTTTTTTTACTTATGAGTCAAAACGGAAGTCATCTCAATGGCTCCAAGGGTTCCAACCCACTCTTGAAATTCAAACGTCAATAATTAAATTGCAAAACAGATGGTACCTCTCGATGAGAACCTCCGTCACCTTGTTAAAACATGAAATTAGCATGTTTTTAAAGAAATTCAGAGAGAAGCGGCTTGAAACTCAAAAAGTGACTGTGATTTAACAATAATCAATGCAGACTACTCCACAGCAAAGAGAATGAAGGAATTATTAGCCAAGATGTAGATCAAGGTCATCGATCATTTGCCATACTTTTTTAGACTTCTTCTATTTTATTATCATTATAAAGATGCTCGAGGGCAATGAGATCGTCATCAAGAGCGTCCAGAAGGAGTGGACCCGTGTCGGGAGGATCACCCCAGTCCACATGGTCCGTGAGGCCCTCAGAAAGTGGGATGATTGTGGATTTCGTTAGGTTGAGTGATTTTGGTGTTTGTATTTGCATACAAAACACCCTAAACAGTTTTATATTAGTACTTTAATTATCAACATAATAAGATACAACATGTCTGATATTTGTGAGATCATAGAGATCAATACCAGCATAGGTATACTCAAAATTACCCTTCAATGTGTTCTTCATAAATTTAATAAAAAGCGTAGTAATTCTATATAAAAAGTCACCTATTTTTTATAGCTATAATGTCTATTTATTATTTGTATTATAAAGAAATATATTTCTTTGTCAGTAAAGAAAGACTTGTATGGTTACAGAACATAGGTTCTCCTTAAACCAAACAGATTCAAAAATAAAATATATATTTTTCCCATCCATGATCACTCTATATTTGTGTCTTCTTTCAGTCGATAGTTATTTTCAAATATATATTAAAACTTTACCCATATTTTGGATTGCTAAAAAAAGGAACCGTATATGAAGAGATTATCTGCGTAACCTGGTTCAGCTCGAATAACTATATATCTCTAAAAGGGAAGGCAGTATAAAGAGACAAATTCTTAAATGAAGGAATTATACATCTTACAGCTACATCCATAAATTTACATAATAAAGATAACGTTGATTTAGTCTGAAAAAACGGATTTTTTCTAAATCTAAATCATTTTCCTTGAGTACTTTCAGACTAAGATTAATTATTACTTTCATAAGCATGTTTTTTGGGAGATAAAAGTCTTTATGCCATCCGTCTCATATATTAAATGAAATTTCATAAAGCTATATGAATCTTCTTTGCTGGTATCTCCAAAGCAGATTGATAACCATCAAAGATGAATAGGGAAGTATTCGTTTTATATAAAAACGACTGCTCTCAAGAGGAAACAGTAAGAAGAATGCTTGCATTCCACAACACTCTTATAAGTACAATCAAAGTTCTTCAAAGTCCATCATAGAAGCATCTGTAGATTTTGAAAAGGGAAAGCATGGATCGTTTCCTTTAAAATGTTTCGTGGGTAAGGGAAACACTTATAACACTACTCAATATATTGACAAATAACCATTTTATAATCCACTACAAAAAGCTTTTTTTGCCTATTTCGTTCGATACAATTGCATTATAATCCGTAAAGATATAAATAAACATTATAGCGTTAAAATTAAAAAATCGAACCTAAGATCTTTTTAATGAACCAAACTTGACTTTCTCCTCTCGGAGTCAACGTCGAGAGTCGAACACGCTTCCAATAAGCTAATGTACTACAGTAAAAGTTTGTTTTAAATTTGAGTGTGAGGGGGCAATATTAATATGACTTAAATTGGGATATTATTGTGAAAGAGTTTTTAACTTATTTCTTGGGGAAAGGAATAACTCAAGGTCACAACAAGTGTTAATTGTAAAGAGATCCACCGTTGACAGGAAACTCCGGGATGTTATTCCCTTTTTCAATAAGCATTTTTTTAAATAAACGAATTAGACAAATTGTATTTAGGATTTTCAAATTTGTTATTTTATATCATTTATCTAGGAATATATGTATCTACACTTTTCAGTATTTATTGTCTTCGACATATTTAAATCCAACATAAATTTTATTGCCTGTGTTTTAGTCAATCCCCTTTATCAATTATTGTGTACAGTTAAAAAAAATATTTGGATACTTGATAAAAATTATACAATGAAAAAATAATGCACTAATGTTATATAAGGAAAACAGTGTAAGCTATTAAGGACACTTGCAAAAATACATAAATGAACAGACGAAAATAATCTTTCTTGTGGGCTTTTAAGATGAACTAATATATAGAATGAAGCTGTATTTCCTTTAAAATAATAAATATATATATATATATATATATATATATATATATATATATATATATAATTTTTATTTCATCAAAAAACTTTCCCCATTTACAACATTTGATAAAGTAAAAGGATATTTTAATTTGTAAAAAGAATTCACTAATGATGAAAAGGAAAACTTGACCGCTAATCAAAATTACACAAAGTTAAGTTTTATTTTGTAGATAAAATACTGTTTTGTTGTCAAAATAATAAATTTTCGGAGCGGATAATCCATACAGAAAATTAAATCGTAAGCCTATATTATCCGTATGATCATTATAAATAATCATGGTCATATCATGGAAACAATTACATGTTATATAAAAAACACCTGCTCCTCTTTGTTAAGCATGTTGACACAAATATGAACACGTAAAATATTACATAATGCCTAATAGATAAAAAGATATGGCTTGTCTGATTTAAATGCATAGATTCTCCTTTGTTTATAGAAAAATATATTTTGTATTTAGTTGAAGAGGTTCGAGTGTAACTTCTATCATTAAATATTGTTTTGGTTATAAATTAGACACACCAGTTCAGTAATTAATCTATATATATATATATATATATATTCTTTTCATTAACGTTAATCGAACAAAAAATATAACGATAGAAAACAATACCAAAAAATTTCAGTATTAATTTCAACTACATTTGTTGTGCTTATCCCTTACCTCATGACTAAATTATACTATAAAGTATGATAATCTTGCCGTTTCCGTTACATGTTTTTGAATGATATCTTAAACTTGAACACTATAAGATCTAACACCTTATTCAAAGAGTTCCAAAATATAACATGTTCCGTCAATATTTATCCTATAGTTAATCTATTAATAGAAGAACTTATAAAGGATAAATCAGAAATCACCAGAGCCAATCAATTGTTCATTATCAAAGGAGTTCTTTCTACTTCACTGATGCAAAATAATGTGTAGCTCCTGAGAAAAAGTCATTTAATCAGTAAAGAATGCAATCATTGTATTAAAAAAATACGTTTTACTCCTACATAACACTTGCTTGTACAAACGTCTGTTAATGAAAATGAGCACAATTGATTTACAATAAATATTTTTTGTTTCTTTGTTTATGAAAAACTCATACGAAACTATAATATTCAACAATAACTAATTCAGTTCCTATATATTTATAATTCACTTTATTTCATTTTTCATCATCTGATTGCAAGAATTATATTTTAAAACATAAAGAAACTAAAATGACAGTTATTTCACTGATGATATTACAGTTGATAACATTGTTCTAGCTTTAATCAATACATTTTTACAAAACTTTAGCTAATGGATTTGACACTTTTATAAGAATTGCACTTATTACTTTCTTGAAGGTTAAAAAAAATACAAAATGGAAGTAAGTGTGCTTCGTATGATCTATATTTTGAACACTTCTTACATTTCATATCCATGTGTGTGTGTGCACGCATGTATGTTTGTATGTATATATGACTGTTATAAATTGATGGTGAACTACAGCCATTAAACAAGGAGGTCCCATGATGGATCATAAAACAACTTAGATACTTAGTATACTTAGGTATAAAGTTGAAGTGCTTAGCCTACATTTAGTTGTATATACATTACTCAAACATATATATTCTTAGAAGGCATTAAGTCTTTGATGTGCGTGTAGCATTATTTGTACCTATTTAGATCAAGATTAAAGGAAGATAGCTCCTGGTATTTCTTAATTTTAATATATATATTAGTTGAGAATAAATGTAATAGTTGTGTAGCAAGGGAGTAAAAATAATTTATATCCTTATCCAAAGTTATCAAATTATTTGATCACAACCATAGATATAAAAAGATATAGAGAGCTTATTCCCTTCATCTGTATCTGTGTGTCCAATATAAACAAATTAATTTGTACTACGTCATCATAAGCTGATCATAGAGATAGAGTCTATCTCTATGATCAGCTTACGAAGACGTAGTACAAATTAATTTGTTTATATTGGACACACAGAATACAGCTGAACGTTATTCCTCTGCTGTTGAAGGGAATCAGCTCTCTATATCTTTATATCTCTATGATCCAAACATGGTAAGGGACACTTTTAGTTTTGTTATTACATATTCTCGCTTGTTGTGGACCTGTAATACAAAGTTATACAATATTTAAGTGACAACATTCTCCTCTTGTACTTGATTCAAAAAACTTAGTAGACTTAATGGGGCAACCTTTATATTAAAGGTTGGATTGGATCACAGTATACTAAGTTATTGTGGCTTACTAATTATTTATTTGGAAGCTTAGACCATATCATGCTTTATTAAAACAAAGGTTATATCAAATAAACAAGACTGTTTTTGCATCCTAGTAATGTATATATTATATAAAAAATATGATTATCAAAGCATGTTCGGTTCTTAAATGCACATTATTTGTTTGATCTTTTTGCATTTTTGTACTTATAACTTGAAAGTGGTAATTATACTTTCTCAGGTTTATCGATTATAGCTATCATATGAGTGAAAATTAATATTTTAGGAATTTTATATTTAATTAATTTTTGCATGGTATTTAAAGTTGAGAAATGCCAACAACTTTTAAAGTTTTAATTTCTTAATCCTTTTGAAGTTTTCTTTTTTTGAATATATTTTGATTTATAATTATTTATAGATATGTTTGAATCGTAACAGGACAACCACCCCCCAGACAATCACCCCCCGGACTAGCACCCCCCGACAATCACCCCCTGGACTAGCACCCCCCGTGCCAATCACCCCCCGGGCATTTACCCCCCGTTAGTAATATTTCTTATCTATTAAAGTCCACTTATGAAGTTTAACTATGTTTTCCATCTATTAACACAGGTGACGTCACTGGGGAATCACTTTCTTGATCTCCTTTTCCGCTGCTTGCGAAGACTAATTCTACTTAGTTATCTTTAAAAAAGTACTGGAACACGTTTTCGGGTGTGAAGAAATGAATATAATAATTGAGAATAAAATGAATGTGTCAACTTATTTGAGTTGATGAGTTTTTGATTTTCAATAAACACTTTCTCAAATGATAATAGTTTTTCGATTTAGGACAAGTGGTTCCTTGATGAAATTTTAGAAAATAGATTAGGACCTATATGAGAAAATAAAATATCTTTAGTTGATTGGTTACAAACTGTATGATTGTCTAGTTGTACATAGATAGCCCAGATATAAGGTCTAAGACACGAAATTTGCAAACTTCACGTTTAATTTATACTGATTCCAATTCTAAAGAACTGGGACTGCGTGCTAACCAGTGACGTCACCTTTGTTAATAGCTGGAAAACATTGTTAACTTCATAAGTGGACTATAAAAGATAAGAAATAATACTAACGGGGGGGTAAATGCCCGGGGGGTGATTGGCACGGGGGTGCTAGTCCAGGGGGTGATTGCCGGGGGATGATTGTCTGGGGGTGATTGCCCTAGAATCGTTTGAATATGTAAAGAAACCTTACAAAAAAATATTAATAATATAATTTCCTCCTTTTACATGATGTGCACTTTCCACCATCAAAAGTTGGCCAATATAATATATATATATATATATAGGTATATATATATTCCAAATTTCCATTAAAATAGTGGGAAAAAAATATACGCCTTCTTGGCCTGTCAATCAGTTATTTTTAAATAAGTTGTTGTTCTATTGTTAACTAAAATACTTAATTATGTGATTTTCATATATATCTTAGGGTTTTTATACATTCTGTTGTACATATCATAAAAATGAACTATTGAATTAAAAAAGTTATTGTTTCCGCAAATTACATTTACTTAAGTTTAGAATTAACAATAACGTATGATTAAATAAGGTTTAGAGTCTTAAGAAATTGATAAAAACAGGTAGATTCAAGATATTATAAAAAGTTAGAAAATCACGAAGCTCGACCAACTATATTAACACTTAAAAATAATGATTTATGTGAAGTCGGTTTTAATAAAACTGGTTGTTCCCGCAAATTCATCAATAAACATGATGTTTTCTTTAGATTACACTGTTTTCTTTCTTTTTCAACGTCCGATTGTCAGAATGACGATCAGTTGATCGACAAATATTATATAATAAACCCACAATATGAGGAGCTCCTTTATTCAATGTATATACAAATGTGGAATAGGAGTAGTCCAATCAATGGATTCGACAAAGACATGGATGCGTAGACAGATGAAGAAAATATTTTTAAGAACGAATTACTTCTCTCTGAATTGTTGTTCACTCATCAATAGACGTCAGTAAAAGGGCTATATTTTTAATAAAATACCAATTGCTTTAGGCTTATTCCATGTCCTTTTCTGTTTACCAACCAGGTTCCAAAAAGCACCCTCTTTTTACCATTTCTATCTATGATGTTGAAAGAGTCTCTATGCCTCGTGTTGTGGCTTGAGGCAAAGTACACACCTGATAAATAATAAGATATAATGTTGATTGATATCCAGACTCGTACGCAACCCGCCTATGATCCCAGGAACCCTAGGATGAGAGATATACTCAGATTATTCGAGTATATTACTATATACATGTGTTTATTCAATGAGGTCAGAAAGAGAACAGCGGGAAGGCAAAGTAAAGTAAAAGTGAATGACAATAACAACACATTACGTATGATATTACCAATACATAACACCTTGGTTCACGAATTTCGTATCCTTGTTGGAATGCATCTTCCGTCGACTCTGCATGCGTAGAGGATCCCTTGCACAGAGAAGAATATATTGTTTATGTCGAGGTAGAAAACTACCCTATCATACGATCTAATGTTACTCCATCAACTCTTAATCTTTTTTCGTTCACAGCATGGACAATTGGGAGAATGTTCTGACAAAACTAAAAAAAGTTTGTAATAAAAAATTAGTTAGAACTCATATTCTCTGGAAATAATATGTAAAACAAATCCCTGTGTAATTGAATTAAAGTCGTTATTCACTTAACATCAGCTCATACACAACAGTGATTCCTTGCCTCGTTTTAATTAAATTAATTTAATGCAAACAAGAATCATCTCTCTCTTCCTCTCCCTGCATAAATCATCAACTATAATGAAATTTATAATCGAAAATTGTCAAGTTAAATACTTTCATATTATTTTTTGATATGGCCCTATTTTTATTCATTCTCCTAATACTCTAAAGTTTGTCTATGAAGTATGCATGTTATCATTACCAAATTAACATAGATTTTTACCTCCGCCGAAGGAGGTATTGTTTTCACTGGCGTTGGTTTGTTGTTTGTTTGTCAGCAGGATAAAAGTACGGAACGGATTCAGATGAAACTTTGTGGAGTTGTTGGAAATGCCAAAAGGAACAAGTGATTAAATTTTGGCATCTCTGAGTGCAGAATTAAGATGCAAAATGAGCTAAATACTAATAAATATTTCAAATTATCCTACTCTGCTAATAGATGTCGCTGTGCTGTGAAATTGGGTGCCGGGAGCGTCTTCCTCTCGGAATTTCCGTCAAGGAGAACCCTCCCCCGTCCCTCTACGCCGCCCCAGTCGTGAAAAATTCGCCTCGGAAGGCTCATAAGGACCCCGTGACGGCGGAGGTTTGCACTCTCTGAGTGTATATTTGCCTCTAGTTCTTTTTAGTTTAATTCCACATTAAAGACAAATAGAGCAAAAAATTAGTTATTAAGTTATTAAAGTGGAATGCCAATATTTATTATAGTATAAGTATAATGAATAAAAACAACTAAAATGTGGAAAAATACAACAAATAATTTCATATATGAAATAATAAACCAGTTTGGTATATATACACTTCTAAAAAAAGCTGTAAATTAGATTCTTGACATATAATAATCATTTTTGTAGGAACTAAGCAGTGAATTTTTTTTGATGTAATTGCTTTTCTCATCAAGACTAAATAAGTATTGGGATTATAAAACATATATCAAGTATAAAAATGCAAAGACATGACATCTTTGATGTATGTTCAATAAAGAGACATGGCCCAAAAATGAAGCTACTCAACAAATGTATGTAACCAAAAATTATTTTGTGCAACGAACTCCACAGGGTTCAATGGATCTCTTTCATAATGATAAAGTATTTTGCTTGGTCAATATAAAAATAAAACATTTTATTGTGTACATACATATAAAATGTATTCTCCATGCATAGGAATGTGTTGAAGCAGGAAATATTGTTTTGCCAAAGGATCTGTATAACAATAGATCCTGTAAAAAATGTGTTTTTTCTGTACAATACTATAAGTCGAAATTCGTAACAATAAAATTACAAAGCCTGTCCTTTGCAGTGATACATTCAAAAAATATTAAGATGCAGGATTATATATTATATATATATATATATATATATATATATATATAAGAGAAATAGAGATTCTTGCCTTTTAGCAACCACGACACAGATCGTTGAGATAGGCCTAATGAGACCTGATTCGCCCACTCTCCATCAAGTAAAAAGAATAAGTGTTGGAGTTATTCGCTCTTTTCTGAATTAATGTCTATAGCCGTCTACAAAGACGTTAGCCCGGGCGTAGCCCATTATTTTCATGTACATTTAGTCATTCAAGAAGACTCCTTGAAGATTCTCTAACTCTTAGATTAGAGCAAGAGGTTCTTTCTTGACTAGACGTAGGATTCTTTGTGGCCGTTCAATATAGAGAGATATGGTGACGTCAACTCATGCATAATATAGTTCAATTAACAGAATTTTATCAATTGAGGGGCCTTATCCATGCGAATAGTATTTGTAGACCCAAATTTCAGACACCTGTCGTAAATCATGGTGTTGATTCCCTATGTAGATCTAAGGGGTAAACTGACGGCCATCTTGAGAATCGCTTCACTATGACAATATAATTTTCCAGTGCACTGGAATAGACCAACTGAAATTGAAGAAAGTGGACTAGATGCATATGTACATTGGAGGTGTTTTAGAGATTTCGAAGGCTTGTATTCAATACATTTTGATAAAGACTTTCCAATCTTTCATATATGTTAATTGTCGTAAGGTCAGAACCTTCAGCCAGTTACGATTTTTAGATTATTTCATCCCGATGAGCACGCACCAAAATCCGGGTCAGGCCATTGATCAGATTATGTACATGAATCTGAAAATTCGAATTCATTTAATGTTTAAAGGTCTAGTGACCCAAGCTATGGACTGGATCTTTCCCATGATTATCAAAAGTAAAGGACCTCTCATTATTGATGGGACGACGAACATTACACGCACATCGGCGCAGGTCGTATGCAGACCAAGCGAACTGGTGTTTTGCACCTGTGTGTTCAAGTAAAAAAAAAGGAATTTTTGACCTGAACGTAAATGGAAACCAGTTTAAACTAAAAAAAATTAAATGCATTCTTTGTTATAATATGGTTGAAAGTTTTTTTATATAACATAATATCTAACTTTACAATAAGCATAACTTTAATAATGTTTTTATTAACTTTCCTTTATATTATACTTTAGGGATTATTATTTTGTTTTTTATTCAACAGTCCATAAAAGAATATAAAAGCACAAATAAGTAAATGTTTATACAATTATGTTAATGTGTAAAAAACATGATTAAACATTAGGGATTATTTTATGAGTGATTATGTGAGACTAAACTACTTAGTTTTTTTTTCATTTGATAATACTCTTCTGGGAAAATTACAGGTTGTAGCATGTTTTTGTAAAGTTTTAGAGTAAGTACTTCATATTTGAATATGATTGATAACACTTTTTTGATAATTATTTTCAATATAGAATACATAATTTTTGACAGGAGATTTAATAAATTTTTGAAACAGTTTACTTTGATAAATAACCTGAATATGCTTAAATAATTTATATACAGATTTAAAAAAAACACAAAGTATTCGTAGAAAATATAAAAAAGCCCTTTTAAAACTCCATTCATTGTAATCCCATTTCTTTCAAAATACTTGAAGCATAAATATCAAACTTTAATTTTACTCTACTTACAGAGGTATATTAAAATATTATTCATGTTTAAATTTAACCAGTTTTTTGCTACGTTGTAAAGGGGTTCATTTCATTTTAAAGTAATTAAACTCAATTCATTCATAGAAACACTCTATCTACAGAATCTGTACGCCACTAGAACGACATTAAAATAAAAATCAAAGGATTGCCGATAAAAATACCAAAAATGTATAAGAAAAACATCATAAAGTGCTTAAATACAGTAAGAGCTCGGTATTCCTTAAGTTAAATTGGCATTTACAAAGTAATATTTAAATTAAGGTCTAGTCATTAATCTAAAAGAAATAACAAAATTATGATCTTTTTTTCGTTTTTTTGATTTGTAAATATGATGTTTATTTTTCAAGTACTCTTATATAATACTTTTTACAATAAGATATTCTCGGCTCACAAACTACGAATTATATTTACTTTTTGAATATGAATTTCCTATTTAATACATTGTTTGCTAAACTCAATTCCATTCAAAAATCCTTAATACAATCAATATGCAAAATATGATATACATCTTGAAATCCAGCATCGCATATTAGTCCTATTGCAAGTAGATTTCTCTTTGTGCACTTGCAATCATTTTTTTATTCCTGTTTTATTATATTGAATATACATCCATAATATCTCAAGAACACTAATATTTTTAATAAGCTGTATTCATTTCTTAGAACTTGCCTGAAGTTAGAAATTAAATGCTTTGCCTTTTCAAAGGATAAGGTTTATATTGAAGTAGTCACTTTAATACATCATAAGGAAAATATTGCACAATTTAATTGTAGAACAGGGGTACCTAATTGAGTCGGGGATCCCCTTTGATAAAAATGTACCATGTCCAGGGAAAAACGAAAGTCTTAATATGACCTCCATAAAATATCATATATTGTTCTTTCAGGGTAGGGAGTGAACGAAAGTCAGTGATTGGGAACCGTAGTTATATGTATAATGAGGTGTCCTGAATAATGGACAGAAAAATGTCAAAGTAATTTTGGTCATAAATAAGATTATGGAGTAGTAAATATAAGTGATCGGAACATACTGGAGAATATTAGGAGCCAGAGGACCAATCGAAGGAAACCCAGAGGTGAAAATCTCCATCTCAAGGAATCTGATGAAGGAGTTACGCCTCGAACGAATAAATGACGTCCTTGTGCTTGAAGACATTGCCCACCCAGGAATATGTCTCCTTCAGAAGTCTCTTAGGCGGACTTTCAAGCCCCAGAAGAGCATTCCTTCATTAGCAGAAGTCTTAAATATCCCAAATTATATTTTAAAGGATGAGTTAAGAAAGACCACCATTTGACATCACACATAAACTAAAGGTTTCAATGCTTATGTTTCAAGAGAATAAAAAAATGCGTCATGATGTCACTATTTGATCCGTGTGTGTAATCCTTTATTTGATTTAAATTATCAGCTTTTTGCTGGTCCGTTTTAGATATAATAATATAAAATATAAAAAAAATATAAAAACACATCATTCCTGTGTATAAACACATACACATATAAATATAAACATTAAAAACACGTATAAAATTAAAAATACTAAAATAAATAAATAAATCCCCCTAAATTGGGGTACTGCGGCCAATGGTCCTGGCTACGTCCCTTGCCGCAGCTAGTGTCCTGGCCGACCTCAGGGACTCAAAATTGTTCCACACAGACACTGCGTGGGACGCAAATGTGTCTGTGCCGCCCCTTAATGGACACGCCACCGAAGTCGTAGACCTCGTCGGTCTCTTTGGGGTTGGGAAGACGAGATCGCCAATGGGGTTTCTGGCACCACATCTCCCATCGTTGGAGTGGAAGCACTTCCAGGTCTCTACTGCCACAGCCATGACGGTTATCTCGTTGAGGGAGGGATTTTTTGCAATACTAAGGAGATTCTCGATCCGAATGTGGTCCCGTCTCCTGCAACCGGCGATGCTCCTTGCCACGTCATTGATGGCGACCTGGACGGCCCTGTGTGCGACATCCGGCTCCTTATTCTTATCAAACCTAGGTGTCGTCACGACCGCGGCTGCATACGAGAGCTTACCAACCATAAGCCCCCTAGCCAGTTGCCGAAGGTATTTTCCTCTCGGAATATGAACGGCCAACCTTGAGATGAGTGCTGCCCGTTATTTTGCTGCCTTTACCACGTAGGCATTGTGGGGTGCGGTGGTGAAGTCTGAGTCGAACTTGACCCCAAGGAACTCAATCTCATCGGATGGGTGCAACTCGACGCCCCCAACCCTGATGGTGAAGGCTGAAGTGTCTTTCTTCTTGGCTTTGCCCCCAATCATGAATTGGGTCTTGGCGGCGTTAAGGACGAGACCATTCCCCCCTGCATATTTAGAGAAGGCATCCGCCTTCGTCTCTAACAAGAGCCCAACTTCCTCAAGGGAATCACCGACAGCCCATAGGAAGAAATCGTCCGCGTAACTGCTATTTTCCTCGTCTCCAATTCCAACGCAGGAGGTGACGTCCGCAACCAGGACAAGGTAGAGGATCAGACCTAGGATGGAACCTTGCCTCACACCATACTTTACGTTCAGGAAGTCGGACTCGGCGCCATTCCACACCACACGCTGTGATCCGCCAGAGAGGTATGACTTGAACCCTCCAGTTGCATGCCCTCGATCCCAAGCTTCTTCAGCTTCGGCAACAACTGTAGCTGGTCAACTGTGTCGAAAGCAGCTGAGAGGTCAAAGCCGAGGACCCCTACAACCTTCCCTCTCTGCTTGGCTTTCAACCACTTTGCATGGGCAGTGGCCAACGCAGTTGTGGTCGAGCGGGTTTACCTCAATACAGGATCTGTTTTGGACTATATTATTTAGGTAAGGAAACAAGGTGTGTAATGTGCGGAGAGGAAGAAGACAAAAAAATAGCCCATGTCTTCAGAGACTGCACAGAAATCAGCAGGATTTGGGAAGGAGTGGACAAAACTTTTGAGGAACGTGTGTGGAGACAATCAACGCGGGATGAGAAGCTCTACGGTTTTCATCCCCAGTCGAAAATGTTCAAAACCGCCTCTAAAGTAATTGTCAAATTTCAAACCTTGATAGCTTATACATATTTTACGAAAATAAAGTTATCCAATTCCATTGTCACCGTTGCTTTAAATGAATTTAAATTTTTAGAATGTTTTTGATGTTATTTATTTAAAAGATCACTGTCCTTTTAATACTTTTTCTAAGTCTGTTTTTTATATTTGTTTTATGTATGGTTGTTTGAAAGCTTTATCTTATTTGGTACATATTCGTCTTTGTATTTTATGTACTATGTTCGTTTTTTAGATTTCTCTGTGTTATGATTGAAATAGGGATAAATGAAATATATATGAAAAAATATATATAATTAAAGGAAGCCTATCCTATTTCCGATCCTTAAAAAACCCCAAAAACAGCAACCACCGAGTAGTACCATGAAGACACCCAAGATAAAAATAGTTTATGTATAATTACGTTATAATCTCTAATCCTTTAATTGTAATATATAATCTGTATCAGCTGACTAGATAATCCTATATGAGTAAAGATTTTTATTTATTTATTTGTATAAATTAAAGAAATATAAAAGTGTTATGCAATATGAAGTATTTGGTCAAATAAAAACCCTAAGCACTATTCATAACATACACTAAATAGTCAATTTTGATATATTATAAAAATCATATGAATTACAATAAAGCGTTAAGAAGGTCTTATCGGGCAGAAAAGGCATATATATATATATCAGCCCCGTGCAGGTAAATTTGGAACAAGTTTATGGCCTCCAGGATCAATAAGGAGATGTTCTAGAGAAATATTTATTAAACAAAAAATACACATTAGACAATTATGGTCAACTTTTATTCAATGTGTCCTCCTCCAGCTTCCACCACAGTCTCCACACGGGACCTGAATGCCCTCACTGACCTGGACACCTCGCAGCCTCCAAGGACATGGCCAAAGACGTGATGGACGACTTAAGGGCCTCCACAGAGTTGTGGTGGGTCGCACAGGCCTCCCCCTCCAACTTCCCCTACAGGTAGTAGTCACAAGGGTTGAGATCTGGGGAGTTGGAGGGCCAGGTCTGAGGATCCAAGAAGTGAGGCACGTTTTCCTTGAGCCATGCCTGCACAGTCTTGGCCTTGTGGGCGGGGGCAGAGTCCTGCTGAAAGGTGTACTTCCTCCCAGAGGCCACAGTGTCTATCCAAGGCTTGACCACGTTACTGAGGACCTCCAAGTACACCTCCTGGTGACCTTTTGCTTGGGCTCAAAGAAGTGTGGCGGCATGACGTGGCCCTCACTGCTGATGACACCCAGGACCATCACTGCAGCCGGGTTCTTTGTCCTGAAGACCATGGGGACCTCAGAAGCCTCCCTACAGATCCACCTGTCATTCTGCCTGTTCCTCTTTTTGTCCAAAGTGAAAATCTTCTCATCACAGAAGAACCTCAGGTGCCCACCAGTGTTCTTCAGAGAGCTCAGAATTTTCCTGCACCTGGCCTCCCTGGTGGCCTTCATCTTGTCTGTCAGCAAGTGCCTGACCTTCATGACGTAGGTCTTATATCCCAGGTCATGTTTTATGGCCCTGAATATGGTGCTGCGATGCACAGAGCGGTCCTTGGCCAGGGCAGACATGGACTTGGTTGGGAAGGCATTGATGGACTTCCTCAGGCCAGCCAAGAACCTGGGTTCCTCTTCCTGTCACTTCTGGGGCTGTGTTTGGACCTGCTGGACATCCCCGTGGCCTTGTACCTGTTGATGATGGTATAAACAGTGCTAGAGGGGTACTTCAGGAGGCTGATAATCTCCTGGGCCGAGCGGCCTGCGCGGTGCAGCTCAATAACGGCAGACCTCTTCTCCTGCTCCATCGTGATGGCAAACAATTGTTTTTGTTTTCGATCTTAAATTTCACAAGTATTCACACAACCTCTCACAGCTAATTTCACCCATGCAGATCTCCTCCTTATTAATCTGGATGGCTGTGAACTTATTCCAAATTTACCTGCACAGCCCTGTATATATATATATATATATATATATATATATATGTATAGTTCCTTGATTTTTTTGCACACAGCGAGGTATTGATTATAGGCTAGTCAAACTTTAATTTATATTTTTCTTCATATCAAGCCTTATAACAAACTTATATTGTCTATGTATATATGTCAGACTTATATTAACTATGTGATTTACAAGTTCCACTTGAAATATTTATACGCTCAGTCACTTTTAAATCAAAATCTCCATATTGAAGTCAAAGCCATCATACAATAATACTAATCAAGTTGTAAGATGTGTTTCAAGGGGGAAACTGAAAGGTAAAGTCCGGTCATCAACCGTTGCATGGGTAGGAAGCTACTCTCTGGAAAAAGAATCAATATAATAATTTATCACACCCTGTATCAGATACTATTTCTCAAAGAATATACCTACAATCAGAAAATTTACTAAATATACAAGGAATATGTATCATAAATAAATATATATATATGATTAAGCCTTCCTAAATATATATGGTTATATTTTTATGCTTTGTATATGAAAAAATAAATATTTCTAAATATACATTCTAAATATAGAAAAGACAGATGCAAAACAACATTTGAAGGCTACACATTTAAACTTTTTGTCATATGGCCTACCAATTAAATATAAATAATGGTATTTTGATTTAGTTTTAATACAGAAAATAAGCAAACCGAAATATTATTTTTTAAAGATAATGCATTACTTTTTATGCAAAATTTTTTTTTTCTGCTAAGTAAGGACAGTTTTAAGTTGGTTTATGTTTTAGTTAGTTTTATTTCCAAAAAATTACCTATACATTTGATTTTAATGATGTATATATATGTTTGAATAAAAGCTTATGGAGACATATAGCAAGATAAAGCCAAACGTTGAAAAACTGGACTTAAAATATACATGTAATAAATAAAATCCATTCAAAAATACGCTTGCTAACAATGAGCCAAGTCATTCGTTTTTTTAAAGAAGATTAAAAAAGTAAATAGTATAGAAGTTCGAATATATTATTCTAAAGTTTAATTTACGAGAATATCATACTTGTGATTTTGTCTTATAGTCATTCTTATATACTATACCTTGAGGATATATTTTCTACAGTTAAGGAAATGCTCCTGTGGTCAATATTCTGTGCAGTCACAGTCCCTGTGGGAACCGTTTTTGACAGAGAGACTAATTGTATTTTACAAAAGTAAATCAAGGATAAATGAATTATTTTTTATATTCTGGACGATTTTTCTTAATTGTATAAATAACTATAATCATTGCATAATAATCATTTGAACGTCATGTGATGACCGTTGCCAGGGGTATGAGCGGAATGACTTGAGTCCTCCTACTCACACTGGTAGGCCAATTAAACTATCATTATGTGAAGGCTTTATTAAGGGTTTTATATATATATATATATATATATATATATATATATATATAGCCATGGAATGGCCTTAGCTCAGGAGGGATGAGGGGAAACTTGAGTCCTCGTACGCTTAATGGTGGGCTAATGTAGCCATGGCCTTGCGTCATATCAGGATTACTTAATAGTTTTGTGGTACTTTAGAGTCGGTCATGGGATGGTCGTTTCTGAAGGTAAGGACAGAATGGCTCAGGCTTAAGTACACAGCCTGGTGGACTAATTTACCCATAGCCATGCGTCATATCATGGGTTGCATTAGGGTTCGGGTATATTGGGTGGTCGTTGCTAAGACTGATGAGAGTAGTAGCTTGGAATAAAATACTTCGGCTCATCGTATTTTTTACTTAGATTTCATGTAATTTAAAAAAGATATAAAGTATGTACAATTGTAATTATGTCCTCTAAGAATATATTACTTATATTATTTGATAAGAGTATCATATGTACAATTTTGGGGAAAACTTACTAGTATGTAATATTTGAATTGTCCAAGAAAGCAAAATTAAGCCATGTTGAAAGATATACGCAGAGACAAAGTATTAATGTTCAAAATTATAATATATTAATATTAGGTGAACCAAAAAAGAAAATCTAAAAAGGAAGTCCTTCGTAAAAAAGTAAAATATGAAATCAAAAATGACGCCAAAGTATTTATATCCAATGCATTTCACCCATCACAGTGAGCGATGACTATCATTTCTTTATAATTTTTCTCAAAAGTATGGTTTTTATTTATTTCATAAATTATAAAACTAATATATGTATATTATGGGGTAAAATGTGTCGCTAAAACATAATTATAGTTAAAAACTAAATGCCCCTTAGAGACCTATATACATCATTATATGAAATAAAAATATAAAAATAGTTATTTTTTATAGTATTTTATCAATAATAAAAGTTTTTATTACATTACTTCACTATTTTAAGTTACAGATGGGAAAAATGATTTAATTTTGCTCACTAACAGTTAAAATAAATATAAATTCATATTTTATTATTTTAAAATATAAAATAGATACTAAATATTTTATTTTATGAAATTGTTTTTTATTATATTAACAATAATATATTTTTATATAATGCAAGCAAAATAAATATTATACTAAAAAAGAGACAGGCAAAAAAATTGGAAGATATTAAAAAGAACATAAAACATAAGAAAAAATTACTATAAGAAGATCAGACAGTTATATATCCCAAAACGCTTAAGTAAACTCATATGACTCATGGCCATGTTCTAATTAGCCCACCAATATGACTAAAAGCACTCAAGTCATTCCATCCATCCCCTTGCGCTAAGACCATTCCATGGCTGGCCCCAATATATATCCAAAAACCTTAAGTAATCCCTCATATGATGCAAACCATTAGACTTGTTCAAATTTAACACTTTTCTTTAAAAACATTCAGATAGATGATTTCTGGTTCTCTTTGGTTGAAATTATCGTGAGAAAAAATATTTTAAAATTTAAGGCCCCTGGATACCTGCCGCAAAATTGAGTTTTTGTGATGATTAAGTGGTCGAAATGAGATTGTAAAAAAATATTATGCAAAACGAGTATAACAATAAAACATTATATGTTTGTTTAGCTGGTAGATCAGCCCCACCACACGGAAGTCAATCCTGTATCAGCCGATATAAAACTGTTTAGAAGGTAATTTTATTACAAAATAAATTGTATTTTCGAAACAAAAAGTCTTTTAGGGACTTTAATCTTCTCCTCATGTCCTCGGCCAACTCGTCCATCTCCATCTTGGTTTGGGGGCACGTGTAGTTAACGTAGATAGGTATGTCCAAACCTTAGACATTGTAGCATTGTGTCGATTGAAAAGTCGACATCGGCAAACTTTACGTCTTCTCACTGAAATAAACATAGGGAGCAACCCTGTGCAGTAACAGTTCCATGGTCACTAACAAAATATAAAGGACAAAACTTTTTTTGGTTTTAATAATTGATATAATACTTAATAGTTTATTATACATTAGATTGAACAAAATAATACTACTCTTCATTAATGTAATTATTTATCACAAGAAAAATTGATATTGCTTTCATGATCAAGATGTTGTTTACTTAGTTGACTTTGATATATATATATATATATATATATATATATATATCATTGCTAATTCCTATTAATTAATATAACTTGATGGACTATAATTATATCTTATCCAACCACAAAACTATAATAAAGGAGGATAAAGAGGACTTGCCAGTGTCAATTATTTAACTTTTTCTTTTTGTATTTGAGAGAGCAAAAAGGATGCTTTTTGCTTGTCCTATAAAAATCTAGCTTTTATAAAACAATGTTTATTTATTAAAATGCTAGAGTTGTAAAAAATATAGTTTAAAACATAGTCAATCTTTGGTTTTATGTTTGTAATTAAACCATAATTGTTGGCTCCTCGTTTCGACAACCCTATGAGAGCTTTTAAACCATAAATATTTAAATAAAGGTAAAGTTGATTGAGAAAGATCATCATCATTCCTGCTATCTGACCTTTTTTCGATATATGAGGGTTCTATGGTTAAATAGCATCTTAAATTAAGCCTGAAAAGATATTCCAGTATGATTTTATTATTATAACCTGTCTTTTGATAGTTTTTAGCTTGCAACTAATTGCTTATGATTATATTTCAAAAAAGCTTTAAGGATATTATTTTTTCAAAAATGATATGGTTTTTCACTCTTTTACAAATACATATTTTGGCTTATCTAGAGCAAAATACATATAAATAATCAAGATCTTTTTTATATGTTTTGTTAGATATGGACTGAAAAAATTTACGCAATATTTCAAATTCCAATGCCTTTTTACACCTTTAATATGAATATTGCATTTTAGAAATAAAAAAGATCAAGGGAGATACTAAATGTTCAACATTATTGTCTTTAATATATATATATATATATATTTATATATATATATATTCTGTTGTTCATTTCCCTGTATCTCTCAAACGATTCATTAGAACTTGACGAAATTTTCAGTGAATAGTTTTGAGAGCTCAGAATTTAGAATTGTTTGCATCTGTTGAGCAAGGACGCCTGATAAAACACAGTATGTTTGATTTAAAATCGTGATTGGCCTCCAATGGCTAAAGTCCGTTCTTTTTAGGTATCAAGAAGATTCGTCCTTTGGTCAAATAAGACGGTAGCCTACCTTTTCCTTCCATTTGCGCACAAATTTTAGAAGAAAAGGAACTATTTACTGTGGAGAGACCGAGAATACTTCACTTATGATTCCTCCAGGCCCCAAGCTTAGTCCTTTTTAAGATTCTTCTTTAATTAGTTCATCAGTGTTTCATGGGTAATATATGCTCATGACTATTTTTACGTTTGTATTTTGGAAGTGGGCCATCACTGTGGCCTATCAAAGATTGAAATCGAGCATGAAAATATTTTAAAAAGTCTTCCCCGCGTGTAAGGACTTACCATCGTTACTACTATTTACAAGTTACTGTAAATCAGTTTTCTTTTCCTGACAATATTTGTTAGATTGGTGACTCTCTTCTATTTACGAGTTACGCTTTAAATAGAAGGAATCAAAAAATGCACTATGAAGTAGATATGAATGCATTCCAAATCACGGACCTTTTTTTTGTGATAAAGATAAGAAGTCACACTCTCTCTTAAGTTTTTTCTTTTGCTGTCTTCAACCCATTAACAGAGGTCAAACCATACTTATTGTGTTTTGAATATTTGGACCAAAGGGGTTTCAGTGTATAGCATTTTTACAATGATGTACTCTTTCAAGGTTGCATGTGATACCTTGAACCGTTTTCAACCTGATCAGCCGTGTCTCCATAAATAGACCCTATGATGTGTTTATAAAGAAGTGATTTATAATGAAAATCATATGCGATATATATATATATATATGTAGTAGGTGATTGTGTTACTCAAAATATAAATATATTAAATGTTCATACACATATACCTTTTAAGTCTACGATCAACATGATGGATATTTGACAGGTGTCAGGATGATGAAGAAAATCTATATAGATGATCCAAATCTCTATAAACATATTTTAAATTAATTTGTACCCTATATATTTGTTTTTGAATAGTAGTTGAAGGGTAAAAAAGCAAAGATGAAGTCCATGGCTGAGAGGTTTTTTTTTCTTCTTATTGGAGCTTTGAGTTTCGACATTCTGGATATATAAATATTGGAAGGTTGTTCTTTTCTTACCATAATTGCTTGACTAAAAGGAGAGAATGATTTTAAATTAGTTGTCATTATGCAACAATGTATACCTTCACACATTCCTGTTGAAGAGTGATTACACAGAATAACAAATTTCAATTTTTTTTTACTGGAGATGTGAAAATGATTTAGACTAATTTGGGTACGCTGATTTCAAAAATCAAAACCGTTTTGCTGTATCACGTCAGGATTTTCAGTTTATAGAAATATTCCCATTGCCTAGAAGTGAGGATTTCAATGAAATTTACAAAATTCATTTATTACACTGGGGAACAGTGAAAAAGTTTCTTGGGATATATCCACTGATTTGAATACCTAATGGGTCCCTGATAACTAAATTAAAAACCATTTTGCTCAATCAGGTCAGAATTTTTGATATTTTGAGTTTTTTGTTTTCGATTTTCAACTTTTAGACAAAATCACAACTTTTTTGTTTATTGAGCTACAAAAGTGGTATGGGGTTTTTTGGAATGGCATGGTCATATTAGTGGGGCGGAGACTAGTTTAAGTTAAAAAATTATCAGAGAGGCCCAAAAAAACCAAAAATATTTTGACCGATTTCGGGCGATTTTGTAACTTTTTTTATAGAGCTATAAAATTCGTATGGATGTTTTTGGAAATGGCATACTCATGTTAGTGGGGGCGGAGATAGGTTTTGAGATGATAAATTAAAGATAAATCAACATATATTTTCTTAAACATTTTTTGCAAAAATTGCTTCTAATATTTAAAATTGGGTCTCTCTAAAGAAGGATAAAAGAGTGGGACCCCTCCCATTGTGTTTGTACTTGCATTACACAACTTAGAGAATGGTCTAAAGGGAAAAGAAGAAGAACTCAGGTTTGTGTGTACCTATGGTGTGCAGAGAACAAAAAAAAACTCAGATGATTGCCATTGTTGCACTATAAACCGTATAGGTATAAATAAAATAAAAACAGAAAGAGTTTAAAGTATTCAAACTTGGATTTGCTATCAGACCAGTGCCCCACAGTGAAGATTTTTCAATTCCAGTGATCTAGTCACTTCCAGATGTTACAGATGATGAGAGTGCGACTGAGAAGTTGCAATGTGATAGTTCACACAATGATGATGAGATACACTTTGAAGGTACAACATCTTAGCCGAAGCAGTGCAACCAGGTTGAATTAAATGACCTTGGGAGAGACTTAAAACTCACTCAAAAAATATGCAGAACTTATGGCCTCTAGATTAAGTGAGAATAATCTGCTTTAAAGTGGTACAACAAAATCCTTCTACAGAACAAGAGATTCAGAGTTTGTTCCATTCTTCTCTGAGAAAGATGACTGTAGCCATTCCTGGTTCTCCTGGATAAGTTAAGTATAAGTAACTACAATTCTCTAGAGTGGAGACATTTCATTGACAGTTATAAATACAGTCTCAAAGTTGTTCTGTCCCATAATGGAAATAAATATGGATCATTCCAGTTGCCCATGTCACCAAAACTAAAAGAACCGAAATCCCTTACTTTCTCTTTCACTGGGATAATAGGGCAAGGGAGGAACACTGGGTGAGGAAGGAGAACTGTTATGACTGTTTGAGAGAAAAATGTTATTGTTGAGCCTCTGGTGGAGAGATCCATGATCATTTTCCCTCCTCTTCACATTAAGGATTAATGAAACAATTTGTCAAAGCCCTAGACAAAGATGGAGACTGTTTTAAATACATTTGTGATGCTTTCCTGGACTGAGTAAAAAGAAGGCTGGAATTTGTGATGATCCTCAGATCTGAAAGCTAATGAATGATCATCTGTTTGTTTTTATACGAACCAGATTGGTATAATGCTTGGAGTTCCTTGGCTCTCTATTGCAGGAGTATAGCTCTTGACTATCCAATTTGCAGCACAAAAGAGGATCTTTAGAGAGACGTTTATACTGCTAGTATATTAGCATTCCATGTATTTTCAATTTGAATATGTTTTTTTGCATAGTAAGAAATAAAAGCTTAAAGATAATTTTGTTTTTACTTATTAAGTTGTAATTAAATAATATATATAATGAAAATATATACAAAATTTGGTCATTTTACCAAAAATAAATGTAACTATTTGGGCCTCTCTGATAATTTGTTAACTTAAACTAGTCTCCGCCCCCCACTAATATGACCATGCCACTTTCAAAAACACCCATACACTTTTGTAGCTCAATAAAAAAAAAGTTGGGATTTTGTTAATAGTTGAAAATCGAAAACAAAAAACTCAAAATATCAAAAAATTATGACTGATTGAGCAAAATGGTTTTTAATTTAGTTATCAAGGACCGTTAGGTATTCAAATCAGTGGATATATCCCAGAAAACTTTTTCACTGTCCCCAGTGTAATAAATGAATTTTTGTAAATTTCATTGAAATCCTGACTTCTAGGCAATGGGAAATTTCTGTAACTGAAAATCCTGACTTGATATAGCCCAAAACGGTTTGATTTTTGAAATCAGCGTACCCAAATTAGTCTAAATATTTTTTCACATCCCCAGTAAAAAACTTGTTGTTCAGTGTTATCAATTCAGAGAGATACCATTAATAAAGAACTAAATGCTTCTTCATGGCCCTTGATCCATTTCATTTACGATTCCTTTTAATGGATTATTACCTCCGCCGAAGGAGGTATTGTTTTCCCTGGCGTTGGTAGTTGGTTTGTTTGTCAGCCGGATAACTCTAAAAGTGCGAAACGGATTCGGATGAAACTTTGTGGAGTTGTTGGAAAATGCCAAAAGAAACAAGTGATTAAATTTTGGCATCTCTGAGTGCTTCTTTAAGTTGCAAAATGAGCTAAATACTAATAAATATTTCAAGTTAGCCTACTCTGCCAATAGATGTCGCTGTGCTGTGCTCTCCTCTTGATGACGTAAGTTTCTTTTTCTTCCATGTACCTCTAGAGTGTAAATAAAGGGACAGTGCGTAGAGGGTTGGAAAATGACAAATAGACCAAGTGATTCATTTGGTGGGGATCGGCGGAGGTTTGCACTCTCTGAGTGCTTTTAGTTCATTTATATTTGATAATATTAATTAATGTTTTTTTAATTTAATGCTCATTTTTTATCCAGTCGGATGCAATGCATTCTATCGAAAAAAATTAATAATATATGGCATAAAAAAGAATTAAAGGCATGATTATATATTTTTATAGAATCTATAATTAATGGGGCATCCCTCTCACTATCACATTGAAAAATGAAAAACAAGTATTATCAATATAAAAATATGTATATGGTGCAAGAGAAAGTCCATTTGATATCTCATTATATTATTGTTTGTGGAGGTTATGTTGTATTTTCATTCTCAGCTTTTACATTCAAATGATATGGCCACATTGATATTATATAATTAAAAATTGGTGACACCTACTATAGAAAAATTAGCCTTCGTAAAAAGTATTTTATAAGTGTTTTAATTATATATAATAACAAAGGAAAGTCTTGGATTAGATGAATGCATGTGTTTATCCTTCAATATAGTTCCACGTTGTTGCAGTCCTAGAAATTTGATCCTGAATTAAATTAATCAAATTGGCCGTATATAATATACATATATTTTATATTTATACAAGCAAAAATATATATATATATATAGGTGTATATATTTATATATATAATATATGTATATAGATATATATATATATATATATATATATATAATATATATATATATATAGATATATATATATCTATATATATATATATTATGTACACATACAAATTATATATATATATTAATTGATATATATATATAATTATATATATATATAAGTATATATATATATATATATATATATATACGTATATATATAAGTATATATATGTATATATATATACATTTATATATATATAAAACATCTTCTTTAAGATGCGTGGCTTTTTTTCCCTCGCAAATCTTTTACTTCCCCAAACTCAACGGCCGAAAGCAGGAACGGTGGTGAATTGTGCACATTGTTTATATAATTCCAAAATATTATAAGAATAATTGGTGCATTAGCTTTTCTTTTTTTCGATTAAAAAATTCTATTTGATAGTTTTTAAACTCAGATTTTTCCCAAAAACAATGGTCTACTTCTTTTGACTTCCATGCGAGGTTATTAGGGGATATATATAGAAACCTAATATTAAGATATCAAAATGTATTCCTCCGCGAAAGTTGCGTCATAAGAAAACTAAATGATCGTAGGAAAAATGGAGATGGTTTGACCCCCCCCTTACCCCCACCCAAATTGCGTTTCAAAGGTTTCGTTATGAAAACCAAAACGTTTTTGTTTACTTATTTTGAAAAAAATTAGTTTTACAAAATTTAGTCATTATCAATTTATGACTTAGTCATTTTTTGCAAATTTTCGTCAAGTAATATTTAGTGGCATAAATGAACATAAGTGCGACGACCAACCATTTTTAAAGAACGGCTCCTACCAGGGTTCTTTAATAGTTCAAGAAGAAAAAGAAAAAGGGGGTACTCATGTTGAGTTTTTAAGTTATTTTTTATTACGTTTTGCTTTTCACACTTAATTTTAATACAGTAATCCCTCACATGGTTGAGATGTAAATCTATGACGTTGATTATATCCATAAACTTTTGCAGATAAAATAATTAAGACGAAAAATATTTTCTCAATGATAAAAGAAGTTCTTGTTAATGGTAACTTGTTATTTTAAAATTAATTCTTATTTCTTCAAAAAATATTTTTAGAAACTCACCATGAAACATTGATCACGTATTAGTAAAAAAGTGGGCATAGCGGAAGATCAAGCGAATAACTACTTTCAGTAGTCGAAGAACATTGAAGACTTGACACTTTGGTCACTGTTGTGAGTTACGGATGCAACGCAATGTCAGAATATGGTAAGGAGTTAATAAAAATACTCGAGTTATGTCTTAAAAGACCACTTCAGTGGAGATTGTCTTTACACATGAACGAGTTACCTATTGAGAAGTTTTTAATCATTAGATGGCGCACAAAAGGACCTTGGACTTATGAAGGTACAATAGGAAAAGAATTAATTACAGACTTTACCCAAAAATTCAATAAAAAGTTTTTAAATACTTGTAGGAAAGTAAAATCTTAAATCAAAGTTTACTGTATTTTTAAGCTCAGATAAAATATTTATATGAAATTATTAGAATACAAACAGGAAAATTCTCGAATTCAAGCTTTGCTACAGGTCTCCAGGAGCATTACATGAAAGCAAAAATGTCTTACCAAACCCAACAGACTTTAAGATCCTATATTTTCACAAAAAAAAGTCCATGTGAGTCTCACATAATCACTGAAATTTATACTAAGCTTTTATCGCTCCATAAGGTTTTCAAACAAGTTAATCCTCTTTTTATGAAGGCTCAATAAGCATTACACTGGCCAACAGCCAAATTTAGGTCGGACTAATTTTCCATAATTCTTATAGAGTTTTATCCACTGATTCCGAATATGGTATTCATTTTTCAAAGTTAGTGATAAATTCAGAGCAAAATGGATTTCAATTTTTTTAGCATTTTTTAGATTCAGAGCCATTTTTGGCATACAAGGACTGAAGTATAGAAAAAATAAAAAGCAATTATTTGATAGAGCTTAGATCAAAGTACTCATTCCAATTTTTAATTCGTCTCTGGCACATTTAAACTTTAAAATATATGTCATTTTGTACGAAAAATGAAGGGTTTTTCTTAGAGACTCACTGATCCTCACTGTTCCTCACTCACAGGTCTTACATGATTAAAAATTCATATGAATATGAAGAAAAAATATCAAGCTTTAATTTGATATGCTTAATGTTCCATAAAATGCCTTATTTTAATCAAAATTAGCAAATGAATATTTTTTAAATCCTCTCCATTTTGCCCTTTTTTAGAGAAATTCATAAGTCACCCAGTGAGATAGAAACAGAGAGAGAGAAACTGACGTCACAACGTATGTAAACAATAAAGAGTAATTTTCCTTCTTTCATTGGAATTTGAGTGTTTTTTCCCGGAAATCTTCCGAGGATCCAGGATTCCTAATGAGTGGCCTGCCGGCTGTGCCGTCGTACACAACATTTGTGAGAAGAATTCATCGTGACACAGCCTCGGATCAAGCATGGAGCAAGGAGTGGAAGCTTAGGAGGACATGACTCCCCAGAGGGTGCTTAGCCTATCTTTGCATCAAAGATTCTCTTTGATCAAAGAGGATGATGAGACAGACAGACCCTCCCCCCATTACCCCCCCCCCCCCCCCCCTCCTCTCTCTTCCTTAAGGCTGGTTGGCTGGCTCATTCCGTCTGCTCAAAGAAGATGACGTGTCGGGCACCCCGGAGGGAGGGAGGAATGGACTCCCGTGAGAGAGAGAGAGAGAGAGTCATTGCCTTTGTCCTGTCTACCTACTAGCCTATTCTATCGGGGAGTCTCCTTTTCAAGTGAATCCATCGTTTTTTGCAGCAGAAAAATGAATTACTTACGTTTTCGTTTGCAAAATTCACCTTTTATTAACTATGCAAAAGATACAGCGGGACGACCTCCCTTCCAGTCACCCACCCACGTCCTTCAAACTCATAGCCGCCGCCCCGAGGAGCCCAAGAGTGTACTTCCAAGATAAAAACAAGACATCCAACAACACAATCCTTTCAACAGCCACAAATCACAATGATACACATAATTCATTTATGAAACGTGCAGTTGTCTGCCCACCGATCCATCGCCGTCCTTTATTCCGGGGGGGGGGGGGGTCCACCTGCCCTACATCCTCTCATACTGAAACAGAGCACCATTTCAACAGTAGCCGCCGGGCATGCCATGAAGATACCACACAAGCGACCCTGCATGGACCTGGGGAGAGACTCCCATCCCCCACACACTCTAGAAGGCGGACCAAACACCACCACGCCCTCGCCTGCATTGGCTTCACTCTTCACGTCACTCTAAATCCATTCTTGGGAACTAAGCAAAGACTTGCCAACACTCTCAGGTGGAAGCCATCTCCCCCATGGGGCTCGAGTCCTCTACGGAGCGCTATGGCATCCGCTTCACCAAGGACGACCTCCTCCAGATGATTTAAAAGTGAACAGGGACATCGCAAAGGCCGAGTCACAAATCGTCGATCTAACCCTTCCCAATAAGCATTCCATGGTTTGTAAGGAGCCAACAAACCATATCACAGACTGCTACTTTTGCGCTATTGATTTAGTGGGATGAACAGAAAGAAGCGGGACAGCCTCAAATATCCTGATGTTCTATCAGCACGCCGTCCTGTAGCCCACAGTGAAGAAATTCCAGTGCCTATCTTCGAAGAACTTCCTAACATTAGTGACGAAGATGCCTCAAGTTTTGAAGACCCTGAAGAAGAATAAATGGTTTTTGAAGATGATACTCCACATCCATTTTCCCAAAAGGAATTAAATGATCTAGTTCGATTCAAAAATATTATTTATTCTTATATTTTATAGGAACACTTAAATTATTTAACTCAACTAAATTATTATCATACTTATTTTATCCCTGTGCTAAAAAATGGCAACATGCAATTTACACGTATTTATAATGGACATAATTCAGTTTAAAATATACAATCAGATAATTAATATATGTTGTTGAAATATCATTTTTTCTTATTTAAAAATATAGGACGATACACATGAAAAGTCAGCTGATAATAAACAAAAATGTTATGAATTTTTGTCACAAAATGGCTCTTTAAAATCAATTTAGCATTAAAACCTGACCTGATGAAGATAAACGGATATCACTTCCTGATTAAGCAGTGCAAAACTTCTAAATAAGTTGTTGAAATCTAAGCCACTATCAAGAATTAAAAAATAAATAGTTTACTGAGTAATTTATTTTTTTTTATTCAGGCTCAAAAAATTACATCACATAATATATGTACATATAAAACGTAGAAGAGGAATTACGTACTTTGACATCATTGAGCATTTTAGTTAAAAAAAATTCCCCGCCTGATAAGCCTTTCAGCACATATTAAAAATTAATAACAACCGATTAGAACATCTAAAAGGAAAGCAAATGAGGGCTATCATGACAAACAAAGTATACAAATGTAAAAGTTCTATCAAAAAATCATTTTTAATGCTTCATACGATTTAATAATTATTTTTAACATTGATAATATTATTTAGTAGAAACTTTGGGATATAATTTGATCAAATCTTCACCATACTGCCATCCAGATCCGAAGGCATTTGGGATTCAGCAGTGCAAAACCACTAAATAAGTTATTGAAATCTAGGCAACAATCTATAAGTTAAAAGAATGTTTAAAATGTAATTAATTCCTTTTTATTTTCATGCACCTTACATATCAAAACAAGTTCAATGAGCGACAATCAGGTTTTAAATTTGCTGTCCCAATGATTTGAAGATAATTGTAACAGTTCTTGTACGATTGCTATTTCTTTAAAGACTAGCTCATTTCAGCTCCGTGGCTAAGGCTAGGTCCTGCGGGCGGCTGGGTGGACAACACGTAGTGTAAAGAACTTTCCAAAATCCTGTCACAATTACAGCGTAGGAATGCATTTTCTAGTTCTCCAGCTTCTGTTCTTAAAGTTGCTTGATGTCTGTCTCTAGCAGATGGCCCGTCGGGTGCCCAGGCGTTGTTCCCGGAGGGCATAATGTAAATGGAATGCTTATTGGGAAGGGTTAGATTGACGATTTGTGACTCGGCCTTTGCGATGTCCCTGTTCACTTTTAAATCATCTGGAGGAGGTCGTCCTTGGTGAAGCGGATGCCATAGCGCTCCGTAGAGGACTCGAGCCCCATGGGGGAGATGGCTTCCACCTGAGAGTGTTGAAAGTCTTTGCTTAGTTCCCAAGAATGGATTTAGAGTGACGTGAAGAGTGAAGCCAATGCAGGCGAGGGCGTGGTGGTGTTTGGTCCGCCTTCTAGAGTGTGTGGGGGATGGGAGTCTCTCCCCAGGTCCATGCAGGGTCGCTTGTGTGGTATCTTCATGGCATGCCCGGCGGCTACTGTTGAAATGGTGCTCTGTTTCAGTATGAGAGGATGTAGGGCAGGTGGACCCCCCCCCCCCCGGAATAAAGGACGGCGATGGATCGGTGGGCAGACAACTGCACGTTTCATAAATGAATTATGTGTATCATTGTGATTTGTGGCTGTTGAAAGGATTGTGTTGTTGGATGTCTTGTTTTTATCTTGGAAGTACACTCTTGGGCTCCTCGGGGCGGCGGCTATGAGTTTGAAGGACGTGGGTGGGTGACTGGAAGGGAGGTCGTCCCGCTGTATCTTTTGCATAGTTAATAAAAGGTGAATTTTGCAAACGAAAACGTAAGTAATTCATTTTTCTGCTGCAAAAAACGATGGATTCACTTGAAAAGGAGACTCCCCGATAGAATAGGCTAGTAGGTAGACAGGACAAAGGCAATGACTCTCTCTCTCTCTCTCACGGGAGTCCATTCCTCCCTCCCTCCGGGGTGCCCGACACGTCATCTTCTTTGAGCAGACGGAATGAGCCAGCCAACCAGCCTTAAGGAAGAGAGAGGAGGGGGGGGGGGGGGGGGGTAATGTCCTGAGAGGGTCTGTCTCCGACTCATCATCCTCTTTGATGCAAAGAGAATAGGCTAAGCACCCTCTGGGGAGTCATGTCCTCCTAAGCTTCCACTCCTTGCTCCATGCTTGATCCGAGGCTGTGTCACGATGAATTCTTCTCACAAATGTTGTGTACGACGGCACAGCCGGCAGGCCACTCATTAGGAATCCTGGATCCTCGGAAGATTTCCGGGAAAAAACACTCAAATTCCAATGAAAGAAGGAAAATTACTCTTTATTGTTTACATACGTTGTGACGTCAGTTTTCTCTCTCTGTTTCTATCTCACTGGGTGACTTATGAATTTCTCTAAAAAAGGGCAAAATGGAGAGGATTTAAAAAATATTCATTTGCTAATTTTGATTAAAATAAGGCATTTTATGGAACATTAAGCATATCAAATTAAAGCTTGATATTTTTTCTTCATATTCATATGAATTTTTAATCATGTAAGACCTTTGAGTGAGGAACAGTGAGGATCAGTGAGTCTCTAAGAAAAACCCTTCATTTTTCGTACAAAATGACATATATTTTAAAGTTTAAATGTGCCAGAGACGAATTAAAAATTGAAATGAGTACTTTGATCTAAGCTCTATCAAATCATTGCTTTTTATTTTTCTATACTTCAGTCCTTGTATGCCAAAAATGGCTCTGAATCTAAAAAATGCTAAAAAAATTGAAATCCATTTAGCTCTGAATTTATCACTAACTTTGAAAAATGAATACCATATTCGGAATCAGTGGATAAAACTCTATAAGAATTATGGAAAATTAGTCCGACCTTTTTTTTTTGTTGATTTTTGTTGGCCTGTGTTAT
>CP045893.1:4748061-4774295 GCA_013387185.1 Caligus rogercresseyi
GGGGAAGATCAAATTTGGTTAACCTCATTGAAAATATCCATGGTTGGGTAGACTAAGTTAAAAACTTTAGTGCTCATGCATATCATCACAGATGCGATTCGATCGAACCCAATATGCTAAATGTTTGTTTTTTCGTTCTATGTAACTACATTTTTCAAACGTTAGTAGTATGATTAAGTATTAAAAAATTCCCAAATTACATATAAAATTTAGAATCCATTCTAAGGCTATTATCAAAAAATTATAATGCATTAAAAAATTGTCAAATGATTTTGTTGGGTTTTTTTTTCACTTTGCTCAAATCCATATAACGCTTTGTATCAGTACTTGTGGCGTTCAACTGTAAGTTAATATATAAAATATAACGCATATCAGTGAATATTTTATGTGCACCTTCTAGGGCAATAATTCTTTGTAAATAAAATGGCAGTTTTTGTATTTAGTTAATCCTAAGCTATCATATTGAAGCTTCAATGTGTTATATTTCAATGAAGTACAAGTACTTTTTGAAAAACCATAGACTGTCTGGCAGTCAAAGTATATATAATATTTTTTTACGGATATCTTATTAGTATTCCAATGAAATTAAGGAGGCTTCAAGATCCTAAAATATTGCGTTAATTATACTTTGAAAATATTATTTAAGAATTTTTTTTTGGATTTGGATTAATTAAATAATTTAAATTCATCAAATAATATTCCTCAAGATATGAGCAATAATACCAATGAAAAGTTATAAAAACAAGGATAGGGGAAAATAATAGGACCAAAAATAAGATAAAGAGTCGCTGTGAAGTTCAATTTAAGATGTGTGGGTGTTGAAATAACTGGCGTGTCAATACAGAAATATTATTTTAAATCACCACAACAAAAAAAGTACAGCTTTGGTTTAAAGTGCATAAAGACAAATAAAGTATTTTTAATTTAAAAAAATAATGAACAAAATTTCAAGTTTTCAAAATATTTATTTTTATCACTTTATAACGTATTAATGAAAGTTAAAAGATATATTTATACAAAACAACAAATATATTTGATATTTTACCCCAGCTTTTTTCCATATTTATTTAACTCTACATATATTTGAAAATATTGTAAATTAAAATAAAACTTCAATTAATTATATTCATCCAGTACAAAAAATAACTTCCTTTCATTAAATTTAATTAGCAGTCGAGGTTAATACAAAATATAACCACTATGTAGGGATTTGTTTCGATAAATTGAAGCAAAATATATACTATATTATATAGTAAGTGTTATATATATAAACATAACTAATAATACTACATTTAAAATCCAACTGTTTCATTAGCCACGATGTTCATTGTTTTGCTTAAATATATTATTTGATATTGGCAAATTTGTTAGAATTCGAATATAGAGTAAGTGGCGTGAATTATAATATTGGATTCAAAGGATTGTCACAGATCGAAGGAATTTTTAAAAGACATTTAGTGCACTTAAGGATGAAATTTGTATCTCTGAGTTGATACACAAACATCACCATCAAGTGTAAAGTGATTCATTATTGAATAATACCAATAATTTTATTTTAGCCGTTCTTTTTCTTACACCATTAACGTTCTTAAAGAGAAGAAAAAAATACCATTGTGGTAGCCTTAATTATACTTAAGTCCAATTTTGCATAGTTTATAGTAAGCTTTTTGTTCATTATCAACATACAGCTCTTTATATGTTAAACTTTTTCCCTACAGGTCCACGCAATGACAAATATCATTCCAATGATACAATTTTATTGGCACACGAAATTACATTAGCAAAATGACTACGTTATTTTGCATGTTGAAGGGTTAGAACGCAGATGTACGAAATATCCGTGATCCAAGGCAGAATAATAATAAATCTCTCTAAGCATTTTCTCTGTAACAAAATTTAACAAAAAAAGTGTATTCATAGAGCCAAAGAGATGGTTAATGTGTCAATTGTTGTGGCTTGGAGTATATGTAACAATGATAAATTATACTAAAAAACTATCAAAGGGGTATTTGAAATTATAATGTTCATTTGTGCTTTTTTAACTTCACTGTCATAGGATTTTTTTGTCGCTTTTCACTTGTTTCCTTGTTTCTTTGTACATATCATATTTTAGTTCAATAAATAAAACATTTCAATTGTGGAAAATATATCGTGGTAAGTACCGAAATTTAAAGTAATTTTAAAAGTGTCCCTAAATTAAAAAGAAATACATTTCATAGGCCTAAAATTCTAAAACATCTTTTTACATACGAAACCTAGCACAATGTTATTGATACGTCATTCTCTATGGTCAGATGAATAATCATAAATAGTAGAATTTTATAGCCCAACAAAGCCATGGAGATTATGAAAATGCTTAAATTTAAGGATTGTACTGTATGAAGGTATGTTTTGTCGTTAGCCAATGATATATTACTTTAATGTATACATTTTGCACCACAAACTGAGTTTGAGATTACGAGAATGTAACCTACAATTATATATTTGTGGTGAGATTAAATTAAGAAGTAACTCTGAGCCCAAAAAAAAGTGTAAAAATCGGTGGGGGTTCTGTTCTTATTAGTTGTATTATTTCGTATATTTGTAGGCGTCGCTATTTTGGAACCAAAATTCTCATATCAGAATCCGGCATTATATAAAAATATTTCAACAAAAAAATATGTATACAAAAAAGTATTCATGGTTTTGACCATTGTGTTAACTTCTTTATACTCATGAAGTCAAAATTAAGAAGAATGAAACATTTAGTAATACAAGAAAACAAAAGTAAAAAAATTTTCAATCCCTCCAATATTTACTTTTCCTTTGACTCTAACTTTCTTAAGGCCCCAAAAGAAAGGGAAAAAAAAAACTTTTGTAAGTGTCCAATATCAGAGAGGATGTTCAAAAAAGCTTTTCGAAAAACTTGGGGAAGAACTTCTTATTTTAGTCTTAATACAATTCCAAGGGAAATCATAGACAAAAGAAATAAAATAAATATTTTTGTTTACTTAGCTTAAAGTACGTTCTATCTGAGTGCTATCAATTGATTGCCATATAAAAAGACGTTTTTCATGATAATTTATATATATATTTCAAACTCAGTATGTTTTTTCAAAATTTCAGTAAATTTCAACATCTACGGCATAGACCTCGTAGAGGATTGTGAGTCTTTTCATAAATATGTTTTTTTTTTTTATATAAATTGAAGAAGATAAATTACATATATTGAATCTTGTTGGACATTTGTTCAGTGTAAGGTGTAACTATTAAAAATATTTTTTTTGACGATATAAGTGTTCCAAACTTGTATTTTATCCCATACATTAAGTTTTAATCTAGAGAAGAACCGACACGCCTTCGAAACTTTTCCCTTTATGTCTTGTGGACTCGTAGTTGTAGAACTGTTTCCAATCTACGATCCTAAAATATTCATATCACCTTAAAATGAAAAAAACTGACCATCCTTTTTCAATTAACCCATCATATCCACTTATTATTTCGTTTTTTATTATTGCGTTTATACTAAGACCTGATGAGATGGGGAACACTTTAAGAATCGTTAGGGTTTTCGTAAAAGATTTCAAGGTTTGCAATGGAATGCCAGTAAATATCATCGTCATATCATCTGCATAACAAAGGCACAATGTATGTTGAGGTATAGCTGAAAATCCAAAAATGTTTTTATCCAATTGAATCATCTCGATCAAACGATCTTAACATAATATAAAAAGTATAAAAGAACACAGATCTCATGTCTAACATCTTCTCTATTGTTAAAACTTGCACTTGTGGTACATAATGAACAATTTTATTATCTCCAAAACCTTTCTAAAACAATGTTTGACTGATAAACTATGTGATAAAGTATCAAATACTTTAGAGAAATCCACTGTCATATGTGGTACATCTTGCTTTGATTCTTATAACGTTCTGTAAGGTGAAAGTATATTTTATCATTTTTTTAGATGAGTCATGGGTCAAAAATTTTCTTGTAGTTTCTTTTAAAACTTACCTATAATAAAAACCATATTTACCAGGAAGTTAAATTAATTTCACACCGATTTTTTATCTATATGCTGAAACATATATAAAATAAATATAAAAATAAGTTTGCATAGTTAGATGTCTTAAGTTTTTAAAGTCGAGGATTTATATTTGATTTAGAAATGAAACTATTATTCCGGTTGATACAAAATCGGGAAAATATCCACGACGAGAGCTTCTTCATAAAACGTTTAAGAATAGGGGTTAAAATCATCGAGTATTTTTTGAAAAACACGAGGGTAAAACCTGATTGTCCAGGAGATTTATTCGTTTTTGTGTTATCCATGATATCTATGTTTTTATCGTTGATTATACGGAATCATCATCCTATGCGCAATTGAAGCAGCTATAGAGCTGGGGTAGTATTTTTTAAATCAGAAAGGTCTTTATTCTATTTTAAAATATACAACGTATAGTTATATATAAATAACAGATAATAAAAGGAAATCTGTGTTTTATAAAAACATAAATAAACATTCTAGTCTAAAATTATTTTCCTTAGAAGACACAAATTCTTATAACAGTAAATAGCCATACATTTTAAAATATCAAAGATTAAACATAAATTCCATATTCTATAAATGATGAAACAATAAAAACATAATCAATTTTAATTCATATCTTCTAAATTTTTTAAACTGTTTAATGATTATTCTGGGCGATTTCGCATATTGTGTTGGACAAGGATGTAAAATACTTCACGACCTCGACTGCGTGGTTCCAGAGCAAACTTTTCTGTTTGGGATTCTCAGAGGGCGGATATTATTATTATTCTCAGTTCATTCTCCACGATTAGTTTTCTTTCTGAAAGCTGCTTCGATGAGTAACTGAATAGTTGGAACTCTAATATTTGTGATCTGAAGATGGTTCGAATCTAAAACTTGCCTCTTTGTAATAGATAATATATGTAGAGTATAATAAAAGCATATGATCGATTCTGAGTTTCTGTTTGTGTTCCTCCAAGAGTAAAATATTGACCTCTACTGAATTTCTCCATTACATCAAAGTGAGTGTATTGATTCATTTTAGTTCTATAGACATATTTGGGTGAAAGTTTTTTTCAAAGTTCACATTGAGATCTCCAACCACAATTTGTGGTAGTGTATCATTTATGAGAAGATGTAAAATTGATTTGAAGAATACCGGTGATTACTTATTTAGTCCATAGCTGATAATATTAAACTCACAGTTAATTGAGTATACTCGAATTTTGATTTGTGCCAGTTACCGTCAATATCACTTTCGTGGACACGTTTTGAACATGCTACAGACTTAGATACAATCGTAGCATCCCCAGGGTGTACGTCGTTTCCAGTAAAAAATACAACAAATTAGTTGGAATACAAGAGATACAAGAGCGTGAAGAAGAAAACAAAGACCTTATGTCCTGAAGTAGTATTTTTGATTTCCTCGCAAATGTAATCAGGGTCTTGCAAAAAAATTCCAACTTGGCGTGAAAAGATACAAATTATTTATAGTTTCTTATCTTTATTTCCTGAATACAATAAGTTTTTGAGTCAGATACATCATTCATTTCGGTTAACCTCTGCTTTTTTATAATTCAGATCCACTTCCCTAAATAACTCATCAACTCTGAACTTATTTTCTTCTGTGTTCATGCCTGCCGCTGTAATTTCTTCTAGTTTTGCAAGATCTAATCGTGTTTTATTGGCTTTGATAAATCCTTTGTGTCGCAACATTTTTCTGATATTTTAAACATACTTCTATAATAGAAAATTATTTTCAAAACCAATGAAATTATGGAAATAGTTTAAAAAATGTATTACATTTGTGTATCAGTGTCTGGGTCATTTAGAAAAGATTGATTAAGTGTCGATAAGGTTTTATTCCTTCTTCTGTACTTGCAGGGTTAATTTTTAGCCTAGAGCTTTATGATCTAATAAACGTGTGTTGATGACACTATATTCTGCTATCGAATCGTTGGTAAATCCTTTTATTAAGAAGTAGTCTATTCGTGAGGATGCTTTTTTTGATTCTTGTCCCTTGAAATGAAGGTGTAAGAAAGATTAAGTTTATCATAAAAAGACAACCATTGAGTATAATATTCAATAGGTTATGGGAATAATATTGTGAATTTTGTTTTAAATAATAAAAAAATGAGCAAATGATTAGGGTAAACATGTATTTTAAAAAGTAATGAACAGCAACTCTTTACAACTGTGTGGTCATGACTTATAACATACTTCTTGAGATCTTATAAGTCAACCGATCAACCAAATCCCCTCTCCTAAGTTCTTTGTATGTGTGTATATAAATATTAATAAAATAGTCTTCGTCAAGACCTTACATGGCGCAGTCGGCAGTTCTTTATTAATATGTCAATTTGTCATCGTCTCAAAACTAACAATCCAGAGTCCAACCCACAGACTTCAAAAGATTTTCTAACTCCCGCTCAATACATATATCAGGCATCTACGTGAATAACACATGGTCTTCAAGCCATTCGACTCCTCGGGTGTCACTCAGGATTTACCCAAATGAGGGAAGAGCATTTCACATGAACGCACTTCCAGACACAGGAGCACATGAGTCCCTCATCTCGAAGACTTGGTGGACCGCTACGGGCTCAAAATAAATACGACAGACTTAGTCAATATACGAGCTGCTAATAAAACTGGACTTGCCTGCTATGGTTCTACCCAATTAATCATCTCCCTCGAAGAAAATTTGGAAAAGAAGACGTCTGTTTTAGCCTATGTCACTCCAGACCTTGAAGACGAATTATTAGTGTCCTGGCATGCCTTGATTGGACTTGAGATCATCTCTAAGGATTTTCCTCGACTTCAAAAACATCAAGTCGTCTCTAAGGTACGTGGGGTACAATTTACAGACATCTGATATGTACAAAGCTGGCGAAATAATTTCCAAAAGTATTTAATAGCTCTGCCAATTTGCTCCCAATGCAAGGGCAACCTATGAAAATACATCTTAAAGAAAAACTTATAATCAAGCCAGTCCATATTTCCACTCCACGAACAGTCCCTTTAGCTTATCGTGAAAAACTAAAAAAGGAATTAGATTATATGGTTCGATCAAAAATTATAGAACCTGTAGATATACCACTGAATGGGTCAGCCCTTCACTAGTGGTCCCCAAGGCTGATGGCTCGTCAATTCGGATCGTTGTAGATTATACAGGGCTAAATAAGTTTGTTTCTCGTCCTGAACACCCATTTCCTTCACCAAATGAACTTTCATCCCTGATACCTCCAAGTTCAAAGTTTTTTGCAACTTTGGACGCTATAAAAGGATATTGGCAAATTCAGCTGGATGAAAAGTCAAGTTATTTGACTACTTTCCTAACACCTTTCGGGAGGTTTCGTTATTGCCGTGCCCCAATGGGCCTAAATGCTTCAGGGGATGAATTTTGCCGTCGAATTGACGAGGCTTTACATGGACTTCCAGGAATTTTAAAAATTGTGGATGATATTTTAATATTTGCAGAAACTGAACACCAATTGACGCAACGTCTTCGTTGTGTGTTAGAAAGATGTCTCACCCATAATACTACGCTATCCTTCCTAAGGCAAAAAGCGGGACTTCGGTAAAATTTGCTGGGTTCATTGTGAGCTCAAATGGAATAGCCCCTGACCCTACCAAAACAGAAGCAATAAGCAAATTCGTAACACCAACAATAAAACAGATCTTCGTTCATTCATGGGACTAACAAACCAATTAGGAAGTTTTGTTCCTGATCTAGCTCACATTACAGAGCCTCTACGTCAATTATTAAAGCAAAATAACGATTTTGTATGGTCATATGAACACGAAAATGCTTTCAAAGAAGTTAAAAAAATACTCACTCTTCCTGATGGACCAGTATTGTCCCATTTTGATCCAAAGTTATCCACCACACTCCTCACAGATGCCTCAAGATTGAAGGGACTCGGTTTTGCTTTAGTTCAATCCCATCCTGATGGTACTTCAAAACTAGTCCAGTGTGGATCCCGATTCATTAACGAAACGGAGTCCAGATATGCCACCTGTGAACTTGAAGCATTGGCTATTCAATGGGCTGTAAAAAAATGTAAATATATTTAATAGGCATTTCTTTTACAGTCATTACCGACCACAAACCTTTAACAGGAATCTTCGATGGAAGAAACTTAGACGCTGTAGATAACGCAAGACTTCAAAGAATCATGGAAAAATTGGCCGGTTACACGTTTGATATAAAATGGACATCTGGCAAGACCAACCTTATCTCTGATGCTCTCTCCCGAAACCCTGTCTTTGACCCCCCTGAACAATGCGATATATCTGTTGCTAATTTTCTGTAACGCACATAGATCCAGCTCTACAGCCTATAATAAAAGCAGCTAAAGAGGACGGTGACTATCAAATTCTTAAATCTACTCTAATTAATGATATTAGTTTAAAAAACTTACCCGTATGTCATCCTTCAAAGGCTTATGCCAAAATATGGAGCAATTTATCCATTGATGAATTGTCCGGTCTCCTTCTTCTAAATGCTAATAGGATAATAGTTCCTGTTCCTTTCAGACGAACAATATTAACAAAACTGCACTCCTCACATCAAGGCATACGAAGAGCAAGAGAAATGGCAAGGGCACTGTATTATTGGCCTGGAATGAATAACGATATATTAAACATTGTGAATTCTTGTTCAAAGTGTATTGAATACAAACCTTCGCAACCACAAGAACCTCTCCAAAGTACAAATTCATCGCGTCCACTTTCTTCAATTTCAGTTGATCTATTTCAGTGCACCGGAAAAAACTATATTGTCGTAGTGGATCGATTCACAGGATGGCCATCAGTTTCCCCTCTACGACGTACATCTACGGAGGGGATCATAACGGTTATTTACGATTGGTGCCTGGAATTTGGGTTTCCAGATACTATTCGTACAGATGGGGGCCCTCAATTTCGATCCCAATTTAAGAAGTTCTGTGAGGATAATAATATCATCCATGAGTTGACATCACCATATCACTCTCAATCAAACGGCCACGCAGAATCCTACGTCAAGTCAATGAAGCATCTCCTGCTCAAATCTGAGAGTTGGAGAACCTTCAAGGAGAGTCTTCTTGAGTGGCGAAATATACCTCGAGATAATGGACTCAGCCCAGCCCAATGGCTCTTCGGTAGACGGCTAAGGACATCCATTCCCGCAACATCATCGGCATACGAGCGAATAACGGAAAAGACCTTCAGTGAAGCTCGTTACAAAAAGGAAAAAATCAAAGACTTAAGTACCCTTCATTATAACAAAAAATGTAAAGAATTACCGAGACTTAACGTGGGTGATGACGTTGTCATCCAGGACCCAAGATCCAAGCGATGGGAGTCGAGAGGGAGGATCTCCGGTGTTCGAGGAAGCGGGAGGTCGTTCGTCATTAGAACGGATCGAGGAGACCTCGTGAGGAATCGAAGATTCATACGGAAGAATGCCGAACATTAATTTTGATGACTTTGCTCTTTCACTAGTATTAATATTTATTCATTTGTTTATGTTTTGATATAATTGAATAGGTATGCGCAAACGTCATGGGAGGGGAGATGTGTGGTCATGACTTATAAGATACTTCTTGAGATCTTATAAGTCAACCGGATCATCCAAATCCCCTCTCCTAAGTTCTTTGTATGTGTGTATATAAACATTAATAAAATAGTCTTCGTCAAGACCTTACAACAACTAAGCGTTTAACGATCAAAAGTTTGCGATGATTAATTTTTTATTAATTATTAATGCTTTTAAGATCATTATATAAGAATCATAGAATAAGGCCATTAAATTAAAAAGGAACAAAAAGTATTTCTCATTAATAGGTGAAAATGGATAAAAGCTTCAGTTATTGATTGCAATTAATATTTGCTCATGCTCATGATGTAATTTTTCTATATTTTTTTCCAAAATCATATTTTTCCAATTTAGACTCATTATTTCTTCGTTTATGATTAAAATAAGCCAAAACCTATGCCATGCATATATATATATATATATATATTATATATATCTATATATATATATATATATATAAATCTGTGTGTGTTGTGTGTGTATAAGCCATAAACTACAAAACATATTTAACTATATTGAACCTTTTAATTAAAAATAAGCAACCGAAATAAAAATATGCAGTCCCAATCATTTCTTGAACAAGTAATCTTTTTTTTTTTGGTTGATATACCATTTAGAAAAATCATACTACTGCTAGAATCACTACTAATAAAAATGAATTCAGTTTTACGCATTAGCATCGTTTTTCTTTTATACATTGTATATTTTTTTTGGAGCTGTGAATTTAAAAAAAAATTATGTAAGAGAATCTAAATGAAGTATATATAATTAGGGTTTTTTCCTGCAAGGACATATAAGAAAAGTAGCTTAAAAATACATAAAAAGTAAGGCATAAACAGTTTCCTGGCATGAAATTAATTATAATAAATATAATAATAATTGACCAATGAAAAAATAAATATTTCTTGAATTTGATTGAAGTAAATGGAAAACGACCCAATATAGATGATCCATATTTTCAGTTTGGTCGTCGTTTTTATTTATTTCATAAATGTCAAAATAGTTTTGGTATTCCTGGGCTTCATAATAGAAAAAAAGTATTTATAAATATATTTTAGTGTTAAGGTATCTCAATTTACGTCATCAACATACTTTAGTTGTCTTGGCTAGTAAACTACCAATTTATAGAGTGATTATATTGTCAATTTGGTAATAATTATAGCTAAAAGATTACAAAAATACTATTTATTAATTGTTCTTTTGGCGTCTGGATATTTATTATTTGCGTTTAGCACCACTTTCATATTTATTTACATCAAACTAATTAAAACTTAGCGGAGCTCGATAGCCGTGCGTGTTAAGGCGTGTTCAACTCTCAATGTTGGGGGCGCAGGTTCGAATCCCGATAGGGAATGGTCATGGTTTGTCTACCTCATTGATAAGATTTAGGTTCGATAGACTAATTTTAATGCTATCATGCTTATTTATATCCTATCGGATGCAATTCTATCGAACCATATAGGCAAAAAAAGACTCATTATATAACGTTGATCTATTAAAACTTCAATTGTATCAAATAGTTGAACACCTAATGCTTGAACAGAGTTAGAAGTGTTTTTAATGAGTGCTGAAAAAAAGAAGATACTGATAGTTTGAAGACCTTTAGCGATTCAAATTATATATCATTGTGTGCATGAGTGATAGGGAAATCCAATAGGATATCCAAAGGTCACACTAAAGATGTAAATTGAGTTTCTATTACACTTTTCTTCAATCAGGACTTGGACTTCTCCTTTGCAAGGTATATAGAATACAAGGTATGTTACGTAAGAATTTTAACTAAATGAACTTTAATAAATCCTGGGCGTGCTCTACGTCGTCATTGGTCCGACTTCATCTGCCATGCTAGCTGGGGATATTTTAAAATTTCCTTATTATTAAATATTGAGATGATTTAGAAACAAAAATCACTAATATTTTAAAAGGAATTTTATCAATGGTTAAATCCACATCAATGTTTTAAAGGATACATGTTCTAAGAAAGAGGTTTTACTCATATGTTCATTTTGAACAATATGTCTATCTAAATTATAAAATGAATCATATTAGCTAAGAAGATAAAAATAAAATATTATTTTTATAATTAATGTTTAAAATTTTAGACTTGTTGTGAAACACTGAGTAAAATAAAAGTTTTCATTTTAATTAAAAGGGAATATATTTATTTACTTTTAATGGGGAATACATAAATACTTAATGGCTAAAATAATTAATACAAAATATTATAGGAGCTAATTTAAGTATTACTAAAAATTGACCAAAAGACTGATTATAACGGGAGCTCGATAGCCATGCGTGCTAAGGCGTGTTCAACTCTCAATGTTGGGGGCGCTGGTTCGAATCCCGAGAGGGGATGGTCATTTTTGGTCAACCTCATCGATAAGATCCTAGGTTCGATAGACTAATTTTATCGCTATAATGCTTATTTATATCCAGTCGGATGCAATTCTATCGAACCATATAGGCAAAAAAAAATTACAATGTATAAAGGTGAATGAGCTTTATACTTCGGAGAATTTATGTACTAAATATAAAAACAACAAAAAGACCTTTTGTTTTACCACCAGAAAAACTCTTGTTTAAAAAATAGGGCTAGAGATGTCTCAGAGAAGTGGAATGACTTTTTTCCACATATAAATGTGAACAAAACTTGTTATTCTTTATACTTTTTGGATGATTCAGAATATATCTACAAAATATTTATAAAATGTTTGTAGAACTGTCTGAAAAAACAGAGGTTTCCAAGATTTCTTAGACAGGTATCATTTTTGTCTACAATTAAAAATCTTACATTTTTAGCATATATAAAATTTTAGATAGTTTGAAAGCATTAATTTTCTTCTGTGGTAACAAAAGTATATACATATATTATACTTTTTTATCACAGAAGAAAATTTATGCTTTGAAACTATCTTAAATTTATGAATATATATATATATATACCGCTTATCCGCCTCTAAAAATAAATATGTTGGTCTGTTCTTCCTCTAGTCCGCTCCTTAATTAAAAACGACGGTCCGTCGGATTGCTCGGTTTCAATTTAAAATACAAATTAATATAAATGGTCTGACAGTATCTACAGATTAGGAAAATGATATTATTCACATAATCCGTTTTTCTAGTTTTCCATTTATGTCAGAACTGTTCTTAACCAGTTCTTGTCTACTTTTATGGGAATTAAAAAGCTTTTGGTTGTTCGAACATAGTTTTCTTTTAAAACTAATGAGATGTATGGGTTTCCCAAAAGTTTTTATCAACGCAATCAAAATATTTTATCCGAAGCGGAGTCAGCGATTGCTTTTGTTGGAGAGAGCCAGTCATCAAACTCCAAAGGAGAGCCCGGCAAGGGGATCCAATCAGCCACTTCTCTTTTCCATAGCAAAGTGACCGCTCCAAAGGAGAATAAATCAGCTTCTCTGGGGTATGAAGTACATACACTTCTACAGCTGAATAACGGTTATCTTGAACTCATACTGTAGAACCTGTAGGATCAATGATCATAATTTTTATGAGATGATGGAACAAAATAATTAGGAATGATAAAAATTACCTGCGGACTGAATACCAAGAATGGAGCATAATTATTTTTGGGCCCGTCTTTGCCCCACTAAATAATATATTCTTTGTTAAATTTATGAATTATGAAATCAACAAACCCCATCAAAAAATGGCTACCTTGTTACAAAAAAATAACTCGATGCTTCATAGATAAAATTCAAGGTTATGATTATAAACACAATAGCACATTTTGATCATGTATTTATGTTCTACTAATTAATATAACATAATAGAAATTATATAACTGGATGAGCAAGGATTTGCTTGTAAGAGATATATAACAACACTTTAATGTGATGGAGTCCTGTAATAGAATAACAAAAAAAATCCCAAAAAAATAAATATTTTTTACAAAATATATATTTTATGGAAAACTATTTTTTTTGAGCATTTACAATACTAATATTAGCTTACTCCAATTTTATATAGAATCAAAGGATATGATGTCAAACGTATTGAATTTGTTTCTGGAAGGTTTATAATTTTAGAATATATATAAATAGCAATTTTTTATAAGGTTAACTCTTAGAGAATCCTTAGATAAAAGTATACATTAACTTTCCCCCCCATTAAATGGTGCACGTAATCATTCACTTGTCCTGTTCTGCATTTAATTACAAGGAAAAGTAGGGGATAGTATAAACTTTCTGCAGCACAGATTTATAATTACGGGGACTGCGTCAAGATTGAGTGGGTTCCTTTGTATGAATCTACTCCTTAAGAAAGCTACATATATATGGTGTACATCCAACAACACTAATATTAGTTCATTAGAAGGGAGATAAAGAGAGGGAAAGATAACTCCTTAGGCTTAATGTATGCCAGGGTATGTTTAAAAATGCACTAGTTTCTTAAGGTATGCATGCCATTCAAGGTGCTTCCTTCTTTTCCTTCTATTTTATTGTTGTGCATCCCACATATATTTATACTTTTTTCGCTTAAGACTTTTTATTATCATCAACAAATAGTGTAGATAAATACACATAAGTCAATACAATAATAAATAAAACATAAAACTAGGCAGTTGCGTAAAAATAAAATAACCTTTTATAAAGGGACAATAAGACGATGTTCAAAAGCTAAAAGTAATCACAATAAATTGATGATATCGCCAGCCCAAAACCAGGAGGAAGATGCCTCTTGTGGGATTTTATATATTTATATTTCATTGAATAGATATATAAAGATCAAAAAGTATCGGCATGATTGCCCTTTTGACTGTCTTTTATTGTCCAATGTGATTTGATCCTTGATTTTTCATTAAACTTATCGTTTTCTTGAGATATCAAGTTAAATAGTTAAATTCTTTGAATGGTGATTTATTATAATTTTTGTCATATTAACACTTATAATTAATTAAATGAAACAAACTAGCTCAGTGGAAGAGATATTAAGAAAATATTTATAAAGTTCAATTTTAGAGGGTTTTCTTCATTGATATATTGAAAATAGGGGTTTAAAGTTCAATTGAATATTTGTAAAAATCTCGTAATGACAAATATATCCATAAGTAGAATATTGTATTTGTTTTATGAGAGTTAAAATGAGGATGGTAAAAACTTTGGAGCCTATTTTTTAGTTGCTTCTAAACATTTCAAGGAACTAACATTTTCATACCACAGTAAAATGGGTAAAAATGGAAATTAGTAGCTTCCTTTCTCTTACTAACAAGTCTATATAAAGGAAAGAATCAGATAACATCTATGCACCAGTTGACTTTCTTTTAATAATTGGTCGGTTTCGTGGTGAATTGTGAAAATTTCTTATTAATCTAAAAGCTATTGTTTTTATGATTGACATGGCTTTAACTCAAAATTATAGGTTAACTATGTTATGAATTATTTATATATATTCTGTGATCAAATAAAGTCTTATTAAAAATATGTTGACTGTTGGTTAGTCCCTCATGGGGTTATTCTTGGCATGTATGTATAGTATATAATACTGTTAGGACATAGTTCCTCAATTCAGTAATTTCATAAGTATGAACGACAAGACCCTTACTTGATGTGTTTTGTAGAGTTAGTATAATTGGTTCAGTCATCTGAATGTCATTGCAAATATCAGTAAAAACAACAATATAACTATTTTAGGATAAAACTTTTCAGAATATGAAGAAGTTTTCATATACAAGAAACAAGTATTAGTGAACTTTGAATATCTTTCAGTAGCAGATACTTCGATCATTTAAAGTTGGAATGCAATCAACAGCAGATTAGATATTAATTAAATGGTAATTACTGTACTGAAGGAACAAACAATGTGATAAAAACTACTTCTTGATATTTTCCAAATACATTTATGAAATATATGAAACGAATTTTTTAACAAAAAAAATTCTTGGCAAATTTCTTAACATACGAAATTGTATATATTTTTTTCTGTTCAGGAACTTACAAAGACATGCTTGGACATTCCAATTATTTTTTTTTCTATGTACATTGAAACATATTATTAGTGGATTTTATATTTTACCTAAGTTATTTGTATTATAACTTTTTTCGATGACTAAATATATTTTGCAACTGCTTAACAAGCACTTTCTTTTACTCAAGTTGCTTCATTTTAAATGAAGGAAAAAGAGAGGGGAAAACTTTTTTCAAATAGTTAACGATAGAAAATAAAATGTTTATTTTTATCCCTTACTGAGCAAATGGAAAAATACAATATATGTTTAGAATTAGTTGGAAATGCCGATTGGGTTATATAAGAAACAATGGTTTGAACCTACCCAATATCATTTTTGCCTTCTAATAAATAAAACGAGACATATCTCAGTTAAATATTAATTATAAAAAGCCTTAAAAATTTAAAAAAAGTTATCTAATGAAAGTACAGTAAGAATATTTCTTAAGTTAAAAAACATTCATTCAAACCGAAATGTTGTTAACTGCAAAACTTTTATATCTTTTAATACTTTTAATGAAACAAATCATGATATTATTATTAAATACATTCCGATATGGTTTATATTTCATAATTTTTATTATTAACATAACTTTTATTATCTCAATCAAATTAATAATACTTGTAAAACGTAAAAATGTGAAAATATTCTTTTAGATGGTTTGTATTTTATTATTTTTAAATAAAATTTGTACTTTTTTTCGTTACTATATGAAAAAATCATTCTATCCTTTGAGCAAATATAATTTATTTAGCTGATTACAGGGTTTTGTCCAAAAATGTTTCTTTATAAAAGTAATTATGCCCTAAAAAAGTTTACATTTTCAATCAAAGGAGATCATTCAAATTTGGATCCGATTTAATTAATGTTTTTAACAATAGGCTTTATTATTATTTAGTAATCCTTTATCCCTATGTATATATGTATGGCATTTGATTAAGAGTGCATACAAATAATAGACTTCCTCTATATATTATTTTACCTTTTTTCATCATTGGTTGGTTTTATTGGGAATTGCAAAAGTTTCTAATTAATTTCAACACTATTGATAATTAAAAATAAATGTTCTTTTTGGCGTACGTAGAATGAGCCCAGGGATCACTTTTGATATGACTGCACATATCTTGGTCCTATGTATAACCCCGTTTCCGATCTTTTAATTGACAATTTCAGTGTGTATGAACCTAAAAGAAGATATTTTACAGCCATTTATGTTGGAATCGATGAACGTTTTATTACAAAAACTCATCATGTACAAGGAGAAGTGCATCATGCAACGAATTTTCGGGAATTTTATCAATGGTTAAACTCCACTTAATGTTTTAAAGGATACATGTTCTAAGAAATGAGGTTTTAATCATATGTTCATTTTTGAACAATATGTCTATCTTAAATATAAAATGAATCATATTAGCAAAGAAAATAAAAAATAAAATATTATTTTTATAATTAATGTTTAAAATTTTAGATTTGTTGTGAAACACTGAGTAAAATAAAAGTTTTCATTTTAATTAAAGGGAATATATTTATTTACTTTTAATGAGGACTACATAAATACTTGATGGCTAAAATATTTAATAGAAAATATTATAGGAGCTAATTTAAGTATTACTAAAAATTGACCAAAAGACTGATTATAAAGGGAGCTCGACAGCCATGCATGCTAAGGCGTGTTCAACTCTCAATGTTGGGGCGCAGGTTCGAATCCCGAGAGGGGATGGTCATTATTGGTCTACCTCATTGATAAGATCCTAGGTTCGATAGACGAATTTTAATGCTATAATGCTTATTTATATCCTGTTGGATGCAATTCTATCGAACCATATAGACAAAAAAAAGGGAGCTCGATAGCCGTGCGTGTTAAGGCGTGTTCAACTCTCAATGTTGGGGGCGCAGGTTCGAATCCCGAGAGGGGATGGTCATTTTGGTCTACCTCATGATAAGATCCTAGGTTCGATAGACTAATTTTAATGCTATAATGCTTATTTATATCCTATCGGATGCAATTCTATCGAACCATATAGGCAAAAAAAAAAAGACTGATTATATAACGTTGATCTATTAAAACTTCAATTGTATCAAATGCTTGAACACCTAATGCTTGAACAAGAGTAAGAAGTGTTTCTTAATGAGTGCTGAAAAAAAGAAGATACTGATAGTTTGAAGACCTTTAGCGATTCAAATTATAAATCATTGTGTGCATGAGTGATAGGGAATCCAATAGGATATCCAAAGGTCACACTAAGGAAGTAAAATTGAGTTTCTATTACACTTTTCTTCAATCAGGACTTGGACTTCTCCCTTTGCAAGGTATATAGAATACAAGGTATGTTACGTTAAGAATTTTAACTAAATAAACTTTAAAAATCCTGGGCGTGCTCTACGTCGTCATTGATCTGACTTCATCTGCCATGCTAGCTGGGGATATTTTTAAATTTCCTTATAATTAAATATTGAGATGATTTAGAAACAAAACTCACTAATATTTTAAAAGGAATATTTTAATTGTCATTTATATAATTTGAAAGAATCGGAGATTATTTTGTTCTTGTAAGAATTATCGCTTATAATAAGATGAATAATACAGGGTAAGGTAGAAAAGAAAGGAATAAATGTAACAAACTCTCCAGTGATATAAATGTAAATAATAAAGTGAGTAATGTGAAGAAGCGAATGACGTAATTGGATATTTGCTTACATCACCTTCGATTTTTACTTCGTAAGTCGTGGAATACATATTAAAGAAATATATTTCAACTATAATAAGGACATCTTCTTTTTATGGGCAAAAGAAATTAACTCTCACGGAAACTTTAGAAATAAAAGTTGAATAATATGATTGAAGTATTGAATATTGGACATCTATTTTTATGCTCCTATATAATAGTTGGACAGAGTTTTTAATATTACTGTTTAACTTTATAAGCAAGTTTAATAAAAATTGAATAAAGTATGATTATAAGAAATATTGATGAATTTAAATAAAATCTAAGACTGATCAATTGAAATCAAACTCATATCCATCAAATTAAATATAAACAATAATAAATTTAAATAAATACTCAAAAACCTCTTTTAAAAACTGCCCCGAAGACATTCAGATTTAGTAGTGTAGTACATGTTATCCCTGAGTTAAGTGTAGCGATAAAATCGGATTGAGACTTTTTATTCAGAAAAATATAGTTAATAGCAGAAACTGTCGTGTTGTTCAACAGTTGAGTCGCTAGACAAACTCTTTGCTTTTGATGGCTCTGACATTATTAATGAATTGCCTTAATTCTATGAACTATTTTTAATTATTGGAGATTTATTTTTATTAAGTCCTAAAAATCTTTTTATAATGGTAGATCCCCCAAGCAAATAATGGCCTCTGTCTAAAAGGTGATTTCTTAAGAGTTTGATCAAATGACATATGAATATGACAAATCTTTTGAGACTTCCAATGTGTTACAAAGTCCAACATTTGATGGGGTCATATCAGAAATCACAGTAAAGACTACAATGCCCCTTCTTTCAACCTTATTTGTGTAAAAATAATGTCAACAGACATTGATGTGTCAAAGGTAAAATTGGCAAACATCTTCCACGGATCATGACAACTTTAATTTTTTTATTCCGACAACACACTTGATCAATAGATAAGAAATAGTCAAAACTACTTTTTAGATCCATTTAATCGAACGAAAAGATGCCAATATGGGTGAATGATTTTTCACTTTCTGAAAACCCTAAAAAATGTAACCAATATTCTGATAAGGTAAATGAAATTTAAAGTTAATATGCCTCAAACATTGTATTTATCCCTGGAGTATTAACCTTAACAAAATGAAGGGAAGCTCTATTACACCGCTAAAATATATATTATCTGAAGTAGATGATAATATTATTTTTATCTAACTTTTACTAGCAAAACAATGTTTTGAGTATCAAATAAATATTCTAAATTGCTTTATTTTATGGAATTGAGATATCATTCGAAACTTGAATATCCCTGATAGACAAATTTTAGTGGACTCACTTGATTGAACAAATTAAAGATGATATAATACCCAATGAATCCAAATATGATATTAATATCCTTTTAGCAACTATTTATCCTTAAACCCAATATATTTAAACACGCAATTATTAAAATAAATAAAAAATACCATTTGTCCTATAGATATATAAAAATCATACAATAATTATAATAACATAGAAAATGTGAAACAATTAAAAACCCAAATAAAAACTAGTAAATCGAGTTATAAGGACAAAAGTATTTAAATTATCTTAGCAATTTTTATTAACTACATTATTGAAAGATTTTAAAAAAATACTACAAAAAGTAATAGGTTTGTAGAGCCAAAAATGTATTGTTGCGATACTTAAATATATTAAGATTTAGTATTACTTTAAAGAATCTACTTATGTTTGAATATTTTTTATATTCATCTTGCTTTATTGATCGTGAACTCGTTTTAGTTATGAACTCAACTAACCTGAAGAATATTTCTCAGTTTGTTTTTACTCATGCTTTAGAAATGAATAAAGTCTAACCTTCTTATCGAAATTTACCACTAATAAAAAATAATATAGCAGAACACTAACTTTGATAAGATCTGCGTCAAATAATTAAATTTATTGATTACTAAGCTTAGCATTGTATTCATACTATTAGCATTACTTTAGTGCGAAATTAGAAATATTTTTTAAAGAACGATTTATATATTGATAAACTTATAACATAAGCCATTGTTATAAGACAATATTTGAAGTTAGGTCTAATCTGAAGTTTAAATAAGATATATTGACTGTGTTATATGTTTTGATATTATTTATTGCAACAATAATCTAAAATTAAATAAATACGCAGAGAACATATTTTAATTATTTATTGTTGATTGAGGTTTTGTGACCGACATCTTATATAAAATATGATCATAAAAGAGACTATGACGTCATCGGTACATTCTTTTTATTAAGTAAAAATTAAGTAAGTACATTACTTTTTAAGTATCACATACCTGGTATTGTATATACCTTGTCCCAGTGCCTTAGAGTAGGAGAGTCGGGACGAAAGACTGATGAGTCATAGCATACAGCTGCTAAAAACCCATAGCAAACAAATTTAATATCATAAATTAATAGGCGTTTGGATTTAATAGCAAATTTAATGTTATTTGTATAAATCAAAGGGGATATATTTGAATGTAAAAAGATGGCTATGATTTGAATTTGCTATGAGTTGCATTATTTTTACGATTTTGCTACTATTTTGAGCAGAAATTGGATTTATATGTTGAATAACAATATTATTGCATTTCTAATTTTATTCGTAATGTGGGCAGCCCTCATAGAGGTATAAAGATACAGAGAGCTGATAAGATTCGTCAGAGAAATACGTCAGTGTGTCCACAACATACAGATAAAAAGATATATAGTAACCCTCGAAATAACGAACTATATGGGGGAGGGCAGGGTCGTTATATCCGAAACTTCGTTATATCCGAAGTTCGTTAAAGGGGGGCTCTGGAGTGTAAGGTATATCTTGCAGGAGTGACGACGAACAGCCGCTAGTCACATTTGGCAGATTAGTGGAGGAGGTCGAAGTCGCAGACACACTGCTGGTCTCAGACTCTGTACTAGACCTCTTCCGGCTGGGGAGGGGCCAGCCTTGAAGAAGTCAGAGATCTTTGTCTGCGTCTTCCTCTGCTGCACCTCACGCATGAATTCAAACCGCATGATCCGCAGCAGCTCATAATTCGGGTTCGGTAGCCTTAAATATAACGAACTTAGGTTCGTTATATTCGGGGCTTGTTCGGTCATGGACAAAAAAGGTTCGGTAGCCTCAAATATAACGAACTTAGGTTCGTTATAACTGAGGCTTGTTCGGTCATGAACACAAAGGTTCGGTAGCCTCAGATAAAACGAAGTTAAGTTCGTTATAACTTAGGCTTGTTCGGCCAGCTCCAGGAAGTTCGGTATCCTCAGATATAACGAACTTAAATTCGTTATATCTGTGGCTTGTTCGGCCAGCTCCCTGAGGTTCGTTGTATCCGAAGTTCGTTATACAGAGGGTCGTTATATCGAGGGTTTACTGTAGAGAGTTTATTATCTTCATCATTCATAGATTCTATCTCTAAGATCAGCTCACGATGACGTCGTATAAATTGCTTTGTTTATTTTGCACACACAGAAACAACAGAACGCTGTTTCTCTGCTATTGAAGGGAATCAGCTCTCTATATCTTTATATCTCTATGGCAGCCCTTCATCAATCACGAAACCTTTTTTATATCTGTGGGATCAATCAACAAAATAAGCTTCTTGTAATACTTTACTAATGATATAAGCATCAAATGGTCGTTCCGGAGTCCAATCAGTTTAAAGAATAGAGTGAAACTATTGGCAGTAGCCTCATTCTACTCTTGAATTGTGCGAAGTACGATAGGATTGCCTTTAGATATAAATTTTCTCGGATGGCAGTACGTGGGATGCTTCCAATATGTTTTTGGACTCCAGAACGACCATGTGATGCTATATCATTAGTAAACAGTAAGACTTACGTAGGTATGTTATACGAAATTTAAAAAAATATATTTCATACCTTATTTTGGATCAAACTGTTGAGAAATGTCGATGGAAGCGCTTTCGAGGATAATCACTGATATTTTTTGACGGATTGGACGTAATCGTCTTCTTTCGTCTCGAAAAAATCCTCCTTTTCTCTATAAGCGAAGCATATTTATAAGTCAACTGATTCTACTTCCTGCTGGCGTAGACTTAATAAGCCATACCTTCTCTCAATTAAATCACTAAGCCTCCTTTTTTATTCTTGTCACGCAACAGAATAATAGCAAAGTAATTGTGTGATGACGTCATTTCTGATTTTTTTCATATAAATTTTGAAAAGGCTAGTTCACTATGAAAAACGAGTGCTAAAGAGTTCAAATTATTTGCAAAGGGTAGTAAAAAGATTATATTTTATGACCAGGTATGAAATTTGAGTGAACACTGATAAACAACCGAATAGTTGCAAAGAAATAGTGTGACGACGTCATTTTTGATTTTTGTATATAATTTTTTAAAGGCTAGTTCACTTTGAAAAACGGGTGCTAAAGAGTTGAAATTAATTGTGACCCGATCTGCGAATGAGTCAGAAGTCGGCGTTCTATTTATTCAGATAAATAACCATTTAAGTACATTTCCACAATTACTAACACAATGAAACTTTAGGATATTAATTTTGAACATATTTTCTTTCATATGAGACCAAAAAAGAAAATGATATTTTTGACGTGTTTTGACATAATCGGCCGTGTCTGAATAAATAGAACGCCGACTTCCGATTCCGGCGGCAGATCGGGTCACAATTGCAAAGAGTAGTAAAAAGATTAAATTTGATGTTCATGTATGAAATTTGAGTGAACACTTATAAGGAACCGAGTAATAACAAATAAATTGTGTGATGAAGTCCTTTTTGATTTTTGCATAATTATTTTCAAAAGGCTAGTTAACTATGAAAAACGGGTGCTAAAGAGTTAAATTAATTGCAAAGGATAGTAAAAAGATTAAATTTTTTGTGTAGGTATAAAATTTGCAAAAACAATAATAAAGAACACAATAATTTTATTTTTTGAAGAAAAAAACCATGAATCGTCGACAAATCATCAACAGCAACCGGAAGTTCAATTTTTTAACTTGGAGTGAAAAACACCAGGTGACAGCACCTTCGTTTTAACATACCTACACTTACGTTTACAGGGAGAAGAAAATAATAAACATGATGTGATTATTCCGAAGGGACAAGGCAGTGCCTTATAGTAGGACAGTCTGGACGAATTACTGATGAGTCATAACATACAGCTGACAAACCCCCATAACAAACAAATTTCATATCATAATTAATAGGTGTTTGGATTTAATAGCAAATTTAATGTTATTTGTATAAATCCAAGGGGATATATTGAATGTTAAAAAGATGGCGGGGATATTTCTCAAATCACCTATGTTTACAAATTTAGGTTGTTGTGATGACGTCTCACACAGGCTGCCAACTGCATTCCTGGAAGAGTATTAATATAGCCAACCTATTAAAGAAAAGGAAAAGAAAGAGAGAAAGAAGAGGAAAGAGTGATTGACGTCACAAATCAACTATCGAACGTTATCCCTATTGTTGTTCATTCTCCGAGCCCCTTTAACTTTGAGCATTGTTCTTATTTTCATTAACTTATACATCACAAAGGATTGAGTTATGTATATTTAAATAAATCTCATAATAGGAATATTTTAATATAGGAATAATCAGTTTATTCATAGGTAATTTAAAAAAAACTTAATACAGAGGATAAATATAGAGTTTATAACAGCATGAGGATGGCGGCGAAAGGAAAAGATGAAGCCTGAGGATAAAAATAAGGTTAGATTTTGTTGAAACTAAGTACAAATTATTAGGGATAACGTTCGATAGTTGATTTGTGACGTCAATCACTCTTTCAGCTTCTTTCTCTCTTTCTTTTCCTTTTCTTTAATAGGTTGGCTATATTAATACTCTTCCAGGAATGCAGTTGGCAGCCTGTGTGAGACGTCATCACAACAACCTAAATTTGTAAGCATAGGTGATTTGAGAAAATATCCCCGAGTTGAATTTGCTATGAATTGCATTATTTTTATTATTTTGAGCAGAAATAGGATTTATATGTTGAATAACAATATTATTGCATTTATAATTCTATTCGTAATGTGGGCAGCCCACCATCAATCACGAAACCTTTTGTTTTTATATCTCTGGGATCAATCAACAAAATAGCTTCTAGTAATACTTTACTAATGATATAAGCATCAAATGGTCGTCCCGGAGTCCAAAAACACATTGGAAGCATCCCACGTACTGCCATCGGAGAAAACTTATAAACTTATAACTCCATTAAAGAAAATATTACCAACGATTCTAAAGAAGATATAGCTTTTACTAAAAACGCTATGAACAGTAGAAATGAACCCATTGACGAAGGAAATAATCGAGGGTGGGTGGGACAAATATATCAATCAATAGAAGTTCATCAAATGTTGTTGGGAATGGAAATGAAATATTCAAAATGTTTCCCTTGAGCGGGAGAGTCTAGTCGTAATGGTGACAAAACCCACACAACATAAACATGAGTTCCTCCGAAACAAAGAAACTTGATGACAAATGGGATGAAGAAATGAATGGACCATACAAACAAGAGGAAGAAAAAATACAAATAACAGGGAAGTACTGAGCCGAGGGACGGATCGAAGAAAAAAAGAATTCGTTCAAAAAGTTCGAATAGACATCTACCATCCAAGTCTCCTGGAAGCTCTGTTGTTGGGAAACAATCAAGACAAAATACCAATAAGACCAGTCTTCAGGATAAATTAATTTTTGATTAACATATATGTCTCTTTCAATCTTTTCAATGAATGTCAACTCTATCTTCTCTGACCTCAGAAAGTTGGAGCTTATGAAGTACTTATTAGTTATAGGGTGGCCTGATGTCATTGTTATGACAGATACGAGGACTTCAATACAAGGCTTTCACGGAATTCCTAAATGCTACCAATCATTTGAGTCCAACTCCCCTACCTCCAAGCGTGGTGTTGCCATTTTGGTAAAAAATGTATATGATCCTAAATTGATTTTAGCTCATTACAGTGGCAGTTTGTGTTATGTAAAAATTCGTCATCATAACTCTGTCATTGATATATTTGATACCTACAGGCAAAATGAGGATAGTCCCGGCTTTTTTGATAATGATTTACGCCCTTTGATGGGCAATAATACCTCTATAATAACTGGCGATCTTAACCTGCGTCTTAAGAAAGAAGACTCTACGGCAATGAGACGAGGGAACCACAATGCTTCAAAAATTATGCGTCAGATAAGGGAAAAGGAAAACCTTGTCGATTGTTCGGAGCTACTAGGCCAGGACTCTTACACATTTTTTACGAATACACGTAACAACAAACAGTGTCATCACGACTAGACATTTGTCTATTTAAGTATGATGAGATTTTACTCCTACTAGTTTTAAAGTTATCCCAACAAATATATCTGACCATTCTTCGATACTAATAATTTAATTTAAATCAAGTAAAAGTAATATGAAAATATAATATGGAAATTTAATGTAAACACTAATCAAGAACAAGATGAGATGAGTCTGGTATTTATAATCAAGGTTCCGGATCTCTCAAGGAGAGAGCGTATCTGAGGTTGGTAAAAATATGGAATCAGAATGGAAAAGAATTGCTATAAATACTCATGCATAAAAGCAATGAAAAGAAAGGCTTATATAAAAAATCTTATTAAATCGGGGTCTAATGGTGAAATAAACTGGCGATAGGATCCCTCCTGAAAAAGAAGAATATGGACACTAAGTGTGAATGAAAAAAAGATCCATCGAACGTTCTAAGAAAACATCAATTCCCAGAACTAAAGCCCCCGAGGAGATCCATGAACTACGACCCCGTGAGGTAATACAATATTATAAACATCTATATAAGTGCTGTGACTGCATTTCTCAGCAGAAATGTGTCAATGTAAAATTAGAAATGCTGATTTTGCAGATAATGTGATGCCAATATTGTAGAGGATGTACCTTCTTCAACTGAAAGATACTGAGAGGACACCTATCTGAAGAAGAAATATAAAAGTGATTAAAAAAATGTAGCAA
>CP045893.1:4774395-4801354 GCA_013387185.1 Caligus rogercresseyi
TTTTATTTTTTATATTTTTATGTGAAGGATGAAATGTTCCAAAATAATGTAAAAGTAAAATGTATGCTGAAATAATAAACTACTGCAGAAGTCAATAGCAAATTATTATTTATTATGTCATGATTTTGAAATAGGTATCATTTAAATATGTGACAAAAGGCAATATGAACTATTAATATATTTTTTTTATATATGATACTTTATAAAAATGTAAAAACAATATGTTATGTTGATGCTTTTTAGTTTTTTAATACTAAATATATGCGACATATATTTTTGTGATAAATTTTCAAGGATAATTATTATTTATGAGGCTATGTATTTGATTGTAATAACATAATAAGTTCTTATTTATGGAGATATTTTCTAAAGTTTAGAAATATTACATAACGGCTTTCAATACAGTAAATAATGGTCCAAAACAAAACATCGGCAGCAAATCGTATTGCCAGAGGCTATATATTAAGTGTTTGAAAAGGAGTAATTCAAGCAAGGTTTTTTGTTGCATGGTAGATCTTAGTACGAATATATAAATTAATAATAATATATATATTTAATGATTCAATGAGGAATGGAATACACATATATCAGACCCTCCCCCTAGAACAAGAAACCACTTTTAATATGGTGTTTGCGATGATACATATGGAAGAGGCCCAATAATAATCTATGTAAAAAATATCTATGATTTGTTGTATTTATCTGCTAAGGAAAGAGGATGTTTGTAAAGCATTAGAGGAGCACTTTGTCTATTAAGGACCCAAAATCTCACTATTTAGGCAACAAATGATAAGGCATCTCAATAACAATGACAAAAACGACACTTCAGGATAAGAGATAATTGAAAGCCTTGATCAGTTTTTTGGATTGTTTACATAGAGATTCACGACTGAGATTTCCGATCATATGGAAAAGTTTGGAAACCGTAGCTATAACAAAGTCTAACTGTAGCTTTATGCAGCATTAAGTATTTTGATGTGAGTCGAACAAGAGAGATAAAAACAAGCCTTGCATAAATATATATACATCTGTGTGGAGCTACAGTGGGACACAAGTTTGAAAGGCCGTAACTTGGGAGCTCTTTTAGTCCCATTACTTTAAAAAACAAATGTTTAGCTTCAGTGGTTCTCACCTTTAAGATAAAATATTTTTTTTGAAAATGTCCTCAGAAAAAGACCGCCGTGCAAAACATTTTGGTAGCCCTCCGAGCGGGCCACGCGCCCAAAGAATTATCGAGTTCCTGAAGCTTCCCAAACCACTGTCTATCGAGTGGCACAAGAGTTTAATGAGTCCAACGGCAATACAACACCCTTGAGGAGACTCAAGATCGGTCCAGGAGCAAAAAGAGGACTCCACAATTCTCCACGAGCTCCAGGAGAGGATCAACAACGATCCCGGTACCCTCTATGAGGGACCTGGCCGCCAAGATGGACGTGGACGAGAAAACCATCAGGCCGCCGTACATGAGGATCTCAGGAGCAAGAGCTACGTGCCCAAGGTCAGGCAGATGCTGTTTGAGGCCTCAAAGGCCAAAATTGGCTCTCGGACAATTTGCCCATGTTCTGGTCGAAGGAGATGTGGCCCCTGTGGGGGTGTCCAGTAATTTCATTGCGCGTAATTCGTCGCCAGTCTTTTTATAGCCGTTTTTTTGTCGTGGGTATTTACATCGCTTGCTCTTTTATAGTCAGTCAATTTTGTCGTTCTTCTTTTGTAGTGGGCATTTTTGTTGCGAAGCTTTTTTGTAGTGTAGTATTTTCCTCGTTCGTCTTTTTCTCCTGGGTATTTTGTCGCGTAGCTTTTTTGTTGAAATTGCATTTCTTGTTGACTACTACATAGTGTTCTTGGGTGATCTTATAAATTGAGTTGACAATGGTCGGTTCCATCTTCTCCTTGATGGTTCTTTTAGTTTTGTTATAGCACTTAGTTTTTTCGTGGCACACTCTGTTCTTCAGCTCCTTAGAAAGTTTCTTCAATAGAGTCTGATACGCTTTGTACTGAAGTGAAGCATGTACCTCAGTATTTCTCTTGGTAATTGAAGGATACTCGGGGTGAACGATACACCTAAAAACTATCCTGATATGGCTGAAAGATAATGTGGGGTGTCGATTGATTAGTCCCAAGATTGATTTAGAGTGGTCTCACCATATCCTGGACCTCAGACTTGTTCTCTGTGGACTTAAGGAACCCATCTCAATGGCTGTGACGGTATTCATTAGTACTGTTGAGATTATCAACGGTCCCCAATTTCTCAAACTACGCTTGTGACTGAAGCATTGTCACTTAATAACAGTGATTCATTAAAGAAATTACCATGCCGTAAAATTCAACACGACCTATTTTCCCTCAGTAAGGCTTTAGAGCAGGGGTCACCACCTTTTTTTACTGAGGGCTACTTCTTGAGTGTGGATTCATGTGAAGGGCTACCAATTTGATATGCGCTTCTGATATAACAAATTTACTCGGTTTACCTATGTTTATTATACTAATTAGTGATATTCGCCTGCCTTAGATATTTTCATAATAAAATACTTTACTCAGATAAGTGCAACAAATGATCGTTCCGGAGTCCAAGAACGAATTGGAAGCATCCCACATATTGTCATCGGAGAAAACTTGTGTCTCAAGGCAATCCATCCTAAGTCGGACAAACATTTTCGTGGAAACTGGACTCCATGTGCTGAAGGCTGGTCATCTAATCCGTATATTACGAGGAACCTATTTTGCTGATAGATCCCAGAGATATAAAAACAAAAAAGGTTTCGTGATTGATGAAGGGTTGCCCACATTACGAATATAATCAGACATGCAATAATATTGTTATTCAACATACGATGCTATTTCTGCTAAAAATAGTAGCAAAATATTAAATATTACAATTTATAGCAAATTTAATTAAATTGTCATCTTTATACATTAAATTATGTTCCCTTTGATTCATGAAAATAACATTTATTGGTTACTAAATACAAATACCTACTAATTTATTATATGAAATCTGTTTTGTTATGGAAGTTAGTCAGCATTTTGTTATGACTCATCAGTCGGTCATCCAGACTCTCCTACTCTAAGGCACTGTTCTGAACCAGCCTGAACCGTCAAACTTGTGGAGGTTTGATGGTCACAAATTGACAATAACAAAGACATAACGAAAAAATATACATACATCATTCACACAACTATAAAAACTAATAGACATGATAACTTTACGCTTATCTAGTATTACTATTTTGAGAATGCCTTTGCGGGCGACTCAATAGTCTACGAGGGCGACGTGTTGGTGACCCCTGCTTTAGAGTATTAAGGTTTTTTTATATTTTGCATTGTTCCGTAAAAATAACAGGAATTTTCATAGAAATGAAAAGTGTAAAGTGGGCATGGAGCTTGTTTTTAGGCAACTCCTTTTATATGGTTTTTTGTATCCAAATATATATTATATAACAAAACTGTTTATTTTTCTTCTTTTTACAATAAGCAAGAGTTTATTTAAGAAACCAATAATTCGTAAAAAAAACATTTCCTATGACAAGCTAAAACTTTCACCAGTAATGGATTAAATCTATACATAGTTAATAGTCCTGTCCTAAAAATGATTGATGTTTAAGTACATAAATATCTCCATAACATTTCTAGAAAAATCGATTTTTTCATTTAGGCACATTTATCTGTAGCAAATATGACCAAGCTACTTCATCAAAAAGGAATAAATTAGATAAATGTATCCTACAGTTTGCAAAACCCAGCTTTACCTCTAGAAGCTGTAAAAAAGAGATATTCTAACGAAATAAACATTGTATAGATAAATATTAAACTATTTTAAAAGTCACATAAAGAAATCGCAAATATTATTAATATTTGTATAACCATAAAAAAATATAAAATTCGTATAACTAAATAAGCTATGCATCTTATATAATTCATATACTTATCTTTCGTCATATCTTTTGTACCTAATTTTATTTCACATATTAATAAGGTATACTTAAATGTCAAACCAATATATTGCATGCTTATATGTATTGAAATGATACATTTTTTGAACTATGATAAAGTGTATAATTTCTGGTAATCATTTTTTAATAAGCTAAAAAGTTATGTTCAACAATTTTAATCTAGGTAAGAAATAATCATTATCTGCAGCGATAAGATGGATAGATCTATCTTTGAAAATCTTCTTTCTGAAACAAAACCGCTCGCAAGAAGGATCTTACAAAACACATAGACTGACCCCAAATAGTGTGTAATCCTTTATTTGATTTAAATAATCAGCTATTTGCTGGTCGTTTAGGTATAATAATATTAAAAAAAATAAAAAATTCCTGTGTATAAACACATACACATATATATAGAAACACTAAAAACACGTATAAAATTAAAAATACTAAAAATAAAATAAAATCCCCCTAAATTAGGGTACTGCGGCCAATGGTTTAATGGCCAGTGTTTAAAAAATCATAAATTCTTGCCGTTTTAATACTTCTTTCTTAATAAACTATTTATTATTCTTAATTCGGTTGTTTAACGATAATAATATCTGAACATGTTTGTTGTTTTATTTTTAAGTATATATTTTTACTATATTATTATTAAATATTACTAGCCCATAGAATTTTTTGCTTATTCGGTTCGATGAAATAGCATCTGTGTGGATATTAGTAAGCGTGCTGACTTCTATAGATAGTCGGCACAGGTTTTCCTCTCGAAAATATACAAGCATTCGATTTTTAATGGTTTTTTCATATTCTTACAGAATCAACTCAATCGAAATATATAAGCAAACTTAAAAACAACAATAGTGCCATGTAATGTATTTATTCTTTTGGGTTATTCATAATTTTTTTATCAGATCATTAACTAATAGGAAGAATTTATAAAAATGGTGCGTCATTTTTTGACTTCGTATTAATATGACATAGTTCATACACAATATTCTGAATACAGATGTTATTTAAAAAGTAATTAATTTCCTAAAACTACATTTATTGAACTTATTATCTCGTTCTATCGCTCTAAAACAAACAATTCTAAATTGATGGTTGTCTGTCCCATATTTTCGTCTAGAGAAAAGTATTGGTCTTTCGAGTTTTTGAATCTATATTCTAAAAACACGTAATTATATCCAAAAACGTTTTTTAATGCTGATCTTTCAAGTATTTCAATATAAATGATTTAGTTTCTTTGCCTTCAAAGTTATCTTATAATTTAAAGACGAAAAATAAAAACAGACATCTCCCAAAAAAAAATTTTCGTCTTCCATCTTTAAATAAAGCCCGAAATATATATCTTATGTATATACTTATTTAATCTTAATTCCGACAGAGTTTGTTATATGGAATAAAACATACATATTATGGTGTTTAAATAGTATTCCTTTACTTTACAAATGCTTCAAGACAAGAAAATCCTTACTGATTTGATTTCCCCCCCCCCTTCAAGATAAAATATATACATTTTTCTTTTTTATTACTAAAGAAAAGAACGCTCCTCGATTTTTAAATGAAGTAATTGGTAGTGTTTAAAATGGTATATTTGCTTTAGGAAGCAGTTAAAAAACATTTAATACTTTTTTTTGCAGCAGGGTAATTAAATTAAGGACGCATTTTTTTTGGCGCTTAGCACATATTTATATATAAAATATTTGCAACTTTTTATTGCCGTTATCTTAATTAAAGTTAATTAGTGAAGCTAAGAAGAATTGTTACTGAAATGCAGTTTTACCCTTACAATGAAAAATATATTTTTTAACATATTTTTATTTAAAATCATATGAGAGAGAAAATTTATAAATAATAATAAATAACTTATATCATTTTAATTATTATTTATAAATTTATTTATATTATAAATATATTAAAACCATCGATCGATAATCACAAGGTTTAATTTCTAATATGCTGGATGATTATTAAGTATATATTTTAAGTAACTACAATGATTTGCATAAAATATTTTATTATATAATTTTATCAAACCTAGCATAATAAGCTGAATTGAGCACTAACTCTTTGGTAGTGTGTTCAAATTTTGATACTGAGGGTTCATGTTTACATTCAAAAGAGAAAGAATTTTATTCATGTTTTCACTGTATATATTTATTTAACATCACTGTTTGTGTTTATTTGCATTCAATATTTTTGTCTCTTTTTACCAAGAAAAAATATATAGTAAAAAGAGGGTTTTCTTATCTTTTGGTAAGGAATATCAAATTTTCAGAGTTTGCGTAAAATTATTTTGTTTATGCAGAGTTTATGAATAATATATATATATATTATATATATCTTGGTGTTCAATACGTCAAAAACCATAAAAATGAAATAGCCTAGAAATTTTATAGTATAATTATGTAAGGATCTAAAAACTAAAGGGAAATTCGCAGACAAAATGTTTTGACGGCTGTAAAGAGTCCTGTCAGAAAGGCATTTCCTTTGCCTACTTTTTCCTTCTAAAAATACTGTCTAGAGAAAAGTGTTGCCCTACTGTATTTCAAATAAGACAAAATAGGATAAAGTTAAAAGATCCATGGTCCGTTGATATAATTATTTCTAGATAAATATAATTTGTATCAACATTGGATTACTTCTCTTGGATCATTTGTGGGGGGGGTGGGGGCATTTAATTGAGAATGGACGTAGCTATTAATTTGTCACAGAAATGTTGTGTTCATGAGGAAAGCTTCATTGATGTACTCTTACACCATTTCATACATAATTTAATAATATTGTACATATGTGAATGCATTATCCTCTTCAATTATATTACTATATTACAATTTTTTATATATTTATTTCATATATTATCTAGGAAAGTGCACATTAGGTCGTATCAAAGTGAATACTTGAGAAATAAGAGTTCTTCTACCTATGGCGTCGAATTATGATAGAATAAACATAATCAAAAGCAAAATGAGTTTTTGACTATATTCACCTACCCATATTTGAAAATAGAATATTCCTCGTATTTTGTGCTTCACTAAGTTGTTATATTTACTTTGTTCTTGTTTCACAACGTTTTATGATGTACTAAAACCAAGTAGCTTAGACTTTGTTGGCAATGAAGGAACCATACACTTGGATATGGATTGTTTGCTTTCACTGTTTAGTTTGCTGATCAGACGTAATATTTTAAGTAAACGTGAAGGTCTAGACCTTTTTTTCATAGATTCACCAATACCAGGTAGAAAGCTGGGACAAGCTTGGCTGCTGTGAGAGGCCAAGGAGTATATAGGCATAGACTGGCTTACTACCCGTCGGGGCGTACTGATGCAGGTTGACCGGAGAAACTACTGTATCAAACCATCGAGAAACATCGGAAATTTTGCAATTCCTTAAGAAATCCTTCTGGTTATTACCAATTTTTTATTTAGCTTCTTATCCATACTCTGCGCGCTAAAATTCTTGATTAAATTCTATACAACTGATGGGTCTCTAATGATTAATTTCGGTCCTGTTATCCTTTTTAGGAATTAGAACGATCCTGCCTTTGTGAGAGATTCTGGAGTCTTCATTGATCGCCGAGACTAAGAAGAAAAGAAACAGTTTCATCAGGAAAGGATGTATAAATTTCTCCAATTATTCCATTCACACCAGGTGCCATCTTCTTTATTCTTGATAGACACTTCCTATAAATTTTGCACGCTTGAACTTTTCTTAGTATTGGGTAGTGATAAAAGTTGGAATGAACTATTTTCTGAATTGCGAGTAAAAGCAGTTAAGAATGTCTTTAGAACAGTGAATACATATTTTTTTGCCTATATGGTTCAAAAGAATGGCATCCGACTTGATATTATAAGCATTATAGCATTGAGAATTGAAACACACATACGGCTATCGCACTCCCGTTAGAGTGCTTTTCAAAAAACCATACGACCTACCAAACAATTACATAAAATATCAATATAGAAAAACATATTTGTTTTTTTAAGAAATAATTATATATAGGTATATATATATATGTGTAAATATAATAAATAGCTGATCAGTTCAATTGTACCCCCTCCTAGCGATCGTCCTGTACATGTCCACATACAAAATTAATATGATCAAGAGCTAGGAAAACAATTTTGGCCAATAGTACATACTCATAGCATGCATTAAAAAACTCTTTTGAATTTTGTGTTTAATTATGGCAACAATATAAACGAATGAAGATAAAGTATTGTATACATGTTTAAAATATGCTCAAGTGTACAAGAAAGTTTTTTTGTACATAAAACATTGGTCGTAATGACTTTGCAGAAAACAAAATATATCATTTGATTGATTATTTAAGGCTTTAAACTGCAAAATTATTCTGATATTGCATTTTTGTGGCATAATTGTATTACGAAGAGCAGAACAATACCCCAATTCAAATTTTGTAATGTATCATGACAACAAAGTAATCATTAAGTTTGAACATTTAAAAAATATGTGTATATAGGATCAAAAGAGTTTTTTTTAAAGTAGAATACAAATGGTTTTATTTTATTGAAAAGGTATAGACATTATATATATATATATATATATATTATATATAATATATATATATATATATATATAATATATTATATATATATATATATATATATACAGGGTGCAGAGCTACAATCGGACAAAAAAGTAGTCAGATATATCTTCTTATATTTTATTAAAAAAACAAGTTGGCAAGAATTATTTTTCACAAAAGTTGTTTAAGGGGATCCATTCTTGACTTTTACTCAAGCCATTCCCCGTCAGACTCAATGACCACTTCTAGCCTGAATTGGCTTCCAGCGTTGACAAGTTGAGGATTGAACTTGTAGAGGATTGAAAAGATCCCCCCCCCCTGTATGACTTGAGATACATTTAATGGTGAACCTTTTTATAGCTTGCTCTTTTACCGTCAGTCAATTCCCTCGTTCTCCGTTCGTCTTCCTCGGAGTATTTTTGTCGCGAGACTTTTTTGTAGGGAGTATTTTCCTCGTTCGCCTTTTCTTGAGGCATTCGTCGAGGAAGCTTTTTTAATCTCTTGAAGCACTTGCCACGATTTTTTTTTACTTTGTAAGCTATATATATATATTTTTAGCTTATAGTTTCTTCTGCTTCTGATTCTTTAGGAGAATTGGTTGTTGGATAAATTGTAAGATCAAAGCTTAAATTTCTCAAATTACACCATTATTCTAAGCAAAGTTTCCTTCTAATCATAACTATTTCATATTTTTTATGTATTATATTAGAAAATATTTTTTCAACTCTCTAATTATGGAAATGTAATAATATTTTAGACCTCCTGGCAAAACCGTGTTCCTTTAAAGGCATGTATAATTTACAAATGACAATGGATGAAAGTCATCAAAAATATCCTCGAGTCAAACTTTGCATCCTACTCCTTTTTATATAAAAAAACATACCGCTACAACACTACATATATGTATATGTAAAAACATGCATAACATACCTCAAAACTTCCGGTGTAGGCAAGAAAAAAAGTCCAAACAAGTCTCCTCTAAGTAAATGTCTAATGCAAAGCGGAAGTATGGAAGTAAAATAACGGAAAGCTTGCTATGCTTGTGACTTTGTATTCTTATTACAATTTGAAAAGTCCCCTCAACATACATTATATATATATAGTTAAGAAAGAAAACTCTTTCTTCATAAATTTAAAATTTGAACAGGGAAAGAGGGAAAATAAATGCAGCAGGAAAATATGCCATAAAAGATAAGGCAAGTTTGTATGAATAATTTAAACATGAAGTAGGCGCATAACAAATACAGAAATATAATTGAAGCCACATTTGGTGGGGTTTTTTTCTTTCTCTTTCTAGGTGAAAGTGTAACTATAATAAATATAGTTGTATTGATAATAGTATATATTCGTTTATGCCTCAATAGGAATATTTTTTTTTATAAAGCCTCAAGGGAGGTTGTTAGATTGTGACAAAAATGAACAAATTTATCCATGAACCAAAATAAACCCAATTAATATTTCATACATCCTTGATGGTGGTTCATACAAAGATATTAATATGATAGAATGAGTTTTTTTTCATTATAAAATATTGATAATGGCATTGGTCGATGTATTAAGTAGCATACACTACTATATACAATATAAAGCAAAGATCTTTAAACACGGCTTATTGTATTCGGATTGTTATCTCGTATAATATTGGCTATGAGTTGAAAGATTTTCTTTTTAAATTAACAAGAAGTCTTTTTTACACCATACGAGAGAATTGAAAACTTCTTTCATATATTATTTTTTATTACAAAGCAGCCTTATTGAATAAATGCAAAAAAAAAACAATTTATTTGGGATGCTTTGAGATGCATTTTAAATTAAAGCGAAATGCAGTTTTTGGACTAACAAAAGGTAATCACAAAGTGAAAAATATATTAACTAAATTGACGTTATGTAGTCAAATATTTACTTTTGTAAGTTATTGGTTAGGTACGATTATTAAAAAATATTCTAATTAGGTATGATTCTGCTTCAAAAAAGAGTCCTAGAATAAGGATATTTTTATACATATTGTTTATTATTTGGTTTTTCGTTTGAATAAGTAGTACTTCAATAATTAAATTCAAATCAAAATGTATATTATGTTTATTCGTTCTAATTATCTTATATCAATGAATACTAAAACACAAGGAAATGAAGGCTCGCGAGGAAAATACGATGAGGGATCTAAAAAGGAGAATACGCGTACATTCTCCCCTTTCCTTATTTATATCATAACAATTATGATTTTGAGAACGAAATATATATTTTTTGTTATTTACAAATTTTATGGACATATATTAAATAAACATAGATACATTTAAGACATTCTGCAAAATTATAATAACATACATCCATTTTGTTTATTCCCTTTAAGTTTTTTCAAAAATAATTATTTGTCATATTTGACTGCTTGTTTTTCTTTTGTTTTTGTGAATTTGATCATTGATTTCCGAAACATAATTTTTGGACATACAATTAAAAAATTTAGCAGCAATTTGTGGAATAAATTTTTCAAGGGAATGGTCTTCTTCGCATTCTGATAAAATAATTTCCAAAGCGTATGTATCATTTTCTAAAAGTTTAATAAACGAAAGAACAAAAATATTTTTTGGAGAAGGGGAAGAAATCAACTCTTGAAGATACTTTTTGATTTTGAATTTCTGAAAAAAATGCACAAACAAAGGAACACGTTAAAAAAAGAGCATCAGAAGGACGACTTAGCCCACTCGATTAATTTGATCAAAAAGTTTACTTTCATCATACATATTTTCTAAGGAGAATAATTTTACATCCAATTTTTTATTTAAAGCTGTCAATAAATTGTGGCAAGAATGACCGGCTATAGTTTTACATAAGGAATGCGCGATATAACCAGAACAAAAGTAAACTATAGATACGTCATTAATATATTTAAATGAATCTTTAAAAGTAAAATGTTTTAAATTGGAAAATATATTTAAAGAAGAAGACTTAATCTTTTCATTTGTTGATTTATATCCTCAGAAAAATGCTATTCCAGATCTTTCAGTGAAATTTGTGGACATTTAAACAACAAGGATAATTGTTCAATCAAAAAGTTTAATTTCTTCTCTTTTGCTTCGTCCAAATGGGGAAATATATTTGTCAATGATTTAAAGCTGTGTTTAATTCATTTTCCAAGCTAAATAGTTGACTGGTGGAAGAGTTTGATGTCAATGAATTTAAAAAGTCCAAAATATTAAGAAGGGTGTCACATTTTGTAATATGATTGTTCTTGGTGATATGTTCGAGATGATTAAAAGATAGATCTCTATCTTTCACCCTGAAAAATACAACATAGCAGGGAATAAAGTCATCGTAGTTGTATGGATCAGTATTAATAAGAAAATACTGAGGAATAGTCAAGTTTTGATATGTGAAAAACAATATATAAATAAAGAAGGTTAAGGAATGAAGTTTGGCTTACCGTGTATGGATTGCCATTTCTTCATTAATCTTTAGACTTAAGTCTATTGACGGTCCTCCATGACTAAAGTTATATGGAAGAACACCAGCTCTTTATCTTTTTCATCATAATGTTCTTGAAGGCAAGTCCTATCCATTTTAATTTGAAGCTCTTCGAGTGTTAAAAATGAGTTTGCCTCTTCAAAAGCCTTAATCCTTTTTAAATTTCGTTCGTTTTCATTTAGGAGTCGTGAGGAGGAGGTTGAGGTGGAGGAACGCTTTGGAGGAGGCTTTTTTGAATAGTAGTGAGGAAGATTTGGGAAATTGGAAGGGACGGCATCTTTTTTAATATCTTAAGAAAAAGAGTTTTTCCAGATCTGTCTGAACGAGATGGATTAGAGTCATTAGACTCTGGCTTATAATCGGAGGGCATGAAATGTACGTCACACAACGCAGAATGTCTTGAAGGTATCTAATTTTTTCGCGGAACAGCCTTTCTCCAGAGTAGCGTAGAGACTCATCCTTGGGGAACATATGTATGAAACCGTCTCTTTTCCCCTCATTGCCCTTTGGTTTGTAGCCACTCTTGCAATCCGGAGCAACACAAACCTTCCCCATTGTCGTCTAGTTTGAAGATAAATAGGTAGTTCTAAAACGATTCCTCTACACACTTCCACTACTTCATTCACGCGGCAAATAAATAAATTAGTCGATCCCACTTTGTATTTGTGTTTTGAAAGGTTGCACGACTTTACCATTCCTGATTGTTTTAGTATTCATTGCTATATATATATACGATTCTTCAAACTTTTTAACTACAATATATGAAAATCAAAGCTATTGGCGGGTATAAAAATGATACATATTTTTACACATCAATTTATAACAAAAAGTTTATTTCCGTATAAAATGAATGGAGTGGCATAATTACACAAATGATAATCAATTACTAGTTGGATATTTTACTCTAATATTGAATTATATATTCATGGAATAAATTAAATATATTATTTTTCCGATCAGTAGAATAAATAGACAAAGGTTTCGTAGTTATTGATTTCAATCCTTTCTATCCATGTATTGAAACTATGCATTTAATATTAATGTATATGCATGTTCAAAAGAAGAATAAAAAACAATGAAGTAATGAGCTTTAATTATGATGGTGCGCATATGATGATATTCTCCACGTATTTAAATATAGGATAAAGAATAATTTTATTGATTTGATTAATGTAAACAAAAATTTTTTTTTTTTTTTCAAATCAGTTCGTTTATTATGTAAAAAATAAAAAAATGAGACATTTACATAAAACCCAAAGCAAATGTGTTATAAAAAACATAAATAAACATTATAGTTTAAAATTTTTGCTCTGGGGAGGAACACTAACAATAAAAATTATATAAATATAAAATAAAACAAATCGTCTTTTAAAATCATTTTACAATCAATTACAGAACTATTAAATATTTTAAAACTCTGAACACAAATGTTGAAAATAAAACATAGAAATATTTAGAAGGCTATAAATTACTATAACTTCTTGCAATAATTTTATCAGTTTTTTATGTTGGAGGGAGAGACTTGGGAAATACTTAATGATTCTTCCGGCAGACGCCCACGTTGCACCTTCTTCCAGCGAAGGGATCTTCAAAGATAAAGCTGCATATCTTGCTGCTGCCGACAAAATATGTTCCTCAGCTCGAAGGATGCAGGGGTTCGTTGAAGGACAGCTTTTGACATATCAGGGCCTTTGAGTTTAAAATACTAAAGGTAAGTGCCTTGGACTCCGATGATTTGTTGTTCTTTCCGAGGCCGAAGAGAACAACGCCTTTCCAAGCATTTGAAGATTCACAACGGAGGTTAGGTGAGTTTAGAAGAATAAAATCTTTGAGAATTTTCACCACACGACACTCCACAAATACATGAAGCGTCGAATTGAACAAACACCCACAATCTTTACATGGTTTTGTATAAAACAAAAGATCGGCCGAAATCATCAATTGGAAGTGAATTTCCTTCCATCATGAATGCCAAGTAGTGATTCAAGAATCCGATTGTTCCATTTCGAGGGGAGGCCAAGGAGATTCAGATATTTTTTGCAAATTTTATCTACCTCTCCTTTATAAGATGGTGGAGACATTTTCATTGCCAAGGTGTCGATAGAATTTGTTGGTGAGATGTCCTTGTCAAAGGATACATAAACCGTCCGTCCGAAAATATATTTTCTTTGTGGAGGTCATGAATTGTAAGGATTCTAAACTTGATGGCTTCTTCCTCCAAACTCTCTGGTCGTGGTAGATTTCGAAAGTAAAAGCTCTTGTTGGCGTTCTGTCTAATGACGTCAACAGTTGTATTGTTGTCGTAAATTGGTTTTAACTTCCATAAATACGCTGAGCGGCACCCCAAACCCGAGAGAGTCTGGACGTTATATGATTTGTGAGGTCAGAGCCGAACATCAGCCACCAGTAAATTTCTTATATGCTATCGATCTCCTCCACTCGATAGAAATTATTAACCTTATCAATGGACGAATAAAAAAACTATACAACTCAAAATCTATCTTCGGTAGAGAGATACTACTTGGGACCATATCAATGATTAAAATAATACTTTAAGCATATATTTCTAGAAATCAATTCATTGTCTATGGATTCACAAATAATGAACAGTCAATAAAATAAAACGGGCAAATATTATAGAATAATAGTACACTTCGGCTTAAACAGTTGTAGTCGTTCTTCGACGGCGATCAACTTTGAAGTTCTAAACTCAAGGCCTCATAGCGAAAAGAATTACAAAATATGAACGCAGGGTTCAATTTTTGGATTTGAAGGCTTTTTACCATGGTTACTACAATTCTACAGTTCTTCGACAATTGTATCGGAATAAATCATATACTACCTATCGGATTCGCTAAGCCACAAACACTTATTACTAGGACTTTAAAAAGATTTAAAATGTTAATTGAATGCTTATATTTTCTACTACTATTTTTTTCTATACTACTTTGTGATTTATTTTATCAAATATTTCAAGTAGAGTGCTTATGTATATATCTGAATACATGTAATATTCATTTTATTTCTGTGAATAAAACAAGTAAAACTAAACATGGGGAATATCAAATAAAACAGATAGAAGCTACAAATTACGTTAAGTCAAAAATAGTATTAAATATTCTTGGACAAATGGAATTTCTCAAATGTCTGAAAACATATCAAAAATTCCAATAATTACAGTTACAAAAATTTACCCAAAAATTCTTTAACCCTGTCCGTGCGCTACTTTTCACTGTCACTTCCACTATATCCATGGTGAAAAAGAGAGCAAGCCTATAAACTTTGGCAAGAGTTGGAGACAGGGTTGCCCTTCTGCTCCACTCGTATTCATTCTCGCTATTGAAGAATTCGTCAGAAGACTGCAGGTAAGTTCCATGGTTTTGGAATCGACTTTGAGGGGAGTCGCCATTTGGTCGACTTATACGCGGATGAGGTTACCCTGACGATAGAGGGTAACTCTGAGAATCAGATTTTAAAGCGTGTGAGAGTGATCCTCGACTTTTTTTACTAAATATGAGTCTTTCCCTCTACAGGACCAAAACAACCACTTTACCAGTAGGATCATGGACCCCACCCCTGGATTTTAAAATTAACGAATGCAAAGTGAAAAGCAGAATATAATTGTGGGGATAGAATGGTGTCGAAAGGGTTTTGATGAAAAGAATTGGACGGTCATTTCTTCGATAATTCTCCAGAGAACGGGGAAGTGGCGGAGTTGAATCTTCAGAAAAGAACAGACTTTTACAATACAAAGATTGTTCCGGCAGTTCTCTACAAAGCAACCTCTATCCCTTCCATTGCTGAGCGAGCAATCGAGGAGGAATGAAAATGGATGAGAAACTTATTTCACAAGAATTATATTCCTGCAGTGAAAAGGCCAAAAAAACTCCTTGGGTGAGGTATCTCTCGGCTCTCTGTTATTTTACCCAAAGTTTATATAAAAATTCTTATTGATATTTCGAAAAATCCTCAATAGAATGGCGAAGAACAATAAGTTTTAATAAATATATAATAGGCTTATGATGGGTACAAACCTTACCAATGAAATGACCTCTAAATTATCCCCGGTCTGGGGGAGTGCAACAGATTGTTTGGAAAAAAAACCTTCTTTTGAGAATGACTCTACTGTTGATATTATAAGAAAGAATTATAAAAAGTACATTTTCTTTCGAAACTTGATTGGCCCTGCAGAATTGGAAGAATTTGCATTAACTCATGGAATTTTAACTCTCCATGATTTAAGCACTCAAACAATTTTCCGAGATAGAAGATTTAAATTCCCTTTGTCAAGATCTGCAAAGTTCCATGGTATTCCAAAACCTTGGCATCACTTTGTCAGAATTTTCTTTAATGAAGAAGTGGCAAATATTCAAATAAATATTTAAATTTGCTCGACCTCCCGGAAAATGGAAAAAAGAATCACTGGTTCGCTCTCTAAAATATATGATGGGAATTTTTTTACTTCGCAGTTACAAATATCTGCAGATTGCATCAAGTTTTGGAAGCCCTGTAAGGACTCTGGCAGAATATATAATTCCACTATTCATGCTTTTGCAGAGTGCCAGGCAGTGGGGATTCTTAAACGATTTGTAATTCTAAATGTAAAAGGTCTTGGAAAAGAATCTGCAGATAAATACTCCAAAGCGATTATTTTATTTGGTATGAGCAACAATGCCACTCGTCGTGTACTAAAGCCATAAACTTCGCTATTTTGAACGCGAAGGCCTTAATTGCGAAGAAAATTACATCGTGGGACCCTCTTCATCCGTACGAGCTAAGAGTGTGCTTCTCTCGGCTGCAGCTAGGTATGGTGCGCTGGAATTGAAGATTCCCTCGCTTCAGAATGAAGTATGTCGTATGCGTCTAAGGAGATCCAATATTATCCATCTTTATCCCTCAATCATCGCCAAACAATATTAGAATTTTTAAGTGCTTTTTAAGATGCAAATAGTTTATTCAATATTTCTTGTGCAATATTTTAAATGATTCGATATTATTTATTTGTGTTTTAAGTTCTTATCGTCGTAAATATGTTTTATTTCATCTCCAATGCTAAAATTTTAAACTATAATGTTTATTTTGGTTTCACTTTAACGTATTAGCTTTGGTTTTTATGTGTTTATGAACATTCTGTACAATTGAACCGTGAAATATAAAAAAAAATATAATACGTGATTTCTTAACTAACACAGGGATGCAGCAATAGCTCTCGCCGAGGAGTGGCGCTATAGATTACTCCGATCTCATGGCATGATTTCCCCAAAAATCGATGTGGTTTTATTTATATTTTATATATTCATGTATATATATACGCTTATTAATTAGTTTGTGTTTTTTATTATTGTTTTGTTTTTTTTAATTAAATATATTTATTATTTAGACCAGTTACTTCGTGCTGAAATATAACGATTACACATAGTGCCGAATTATCCTTCCAAATTTAATTTTAATTTTTGGGAGTCATATTCCGCCCCAGCCGCCAGAAATCAAGACCCTCAAGAAATAATGCTGCAAAGGTTCTCTACTTTTAATCCACAATAAAGAAGTCTTATTATGGAAATCAAGAATCTAAATTAAATTAAACTTTTCAAAATCAAATTACATCTCAACTGGCAATCACAAATATACGTTTTTATAACGAAATAAAAACGTGCAGTTTAGCATAAGTTTAATACATTTTTGTGAAAATAATTATTGTTTTTAAATAGTCGAACATATCTTTCCTGATCAAAAACCAGAATATCTAGTTTTTTGCAGGTTAGAATCCCAAAGTATAGAGGAGAGACGAGTCTTTAATACAAGGCAGTGTCGAATCAACGATCTTGGCACCTCTCTTATATCATAAGACCACTTTAATATCATGTTCTTGACTTTTAACTAGAAGGGGTCAATCTAACATTTTTAAAATTTGTAATAAATTTCATGTGATTTTTTTCATTTTATTAAACTCAATATGCATAGATTTTTATTAAGTAAAAATTAATTAAGCCGTTATCTCTAATACTTCATATATTATTCCATACATGACAGCCATACTCTAAATGGCTTTATCTTCGGTTGAATGTATATCAATTTGTAGCATATAAGGAAGACTTACATTTCTCATCTCTATCATATTAAAACATGTTATATCATTATTGAACTTTATATCACAGAATATCTAAAATCGTATATATATATATATATATATATATATTTTTATACTATTTATATAATATATATAAACAAATATGGACATATTTCAATCATAAATAGTTAACTGCTCCTAAAATAGACTAGATAACGTTTCAATGAACTTAGATTGAACTTTAACAACATAGCCTAATATAAAGAAGATAAAAAGATAACTTTTTATGAAAAGTAAGAATAAATATGAAATGCCTTGAACTTTTATTTGTATATAAGTTCATGTTTATTTTAAATGAGTCGCAGTCACATACAGCCCTAAAATATTCTTGCTCTTAGGTTTTGAAATGATGTTACAGTATCCGTAGGAATAAAAGTAGATTAGAGTCTTGCCTGGAATGAGGTCTTATTATTAAAGTCTTTATTTATACTTATTTGTACTGAACTGTTTGTCTGCACATAAGGTCAACACCACTGACCGTAGTTGGTAATAACTAGATGCACAATTTAAGAGAAAAAATGAATATCGATGTCTGAGTACCATATTTTTCCTCTTTTTTTACAAAATAGATATTAAGCAACCAATAAATTAATCACAGACTTATGAAGCATGTCTTAATAATATAAAAAGGGGATAAATAACAAGTAGGTATACCTAGTGACGTCATTATAAAGTACAACTTCTTTTAAATTATAAAGTTTGAATTAATTTCAAAAGGAAAAAATTACAAATAAAATTACAATTAAATTTCAAAAGGAGCTCGATAGCCGTGCATGTTAAGGCGTGTTCAACTCTCAATGTTCGAGCGCAGGTTCGAATCCTGAGAGGGATGGTCATTTTTGGTCTACCTCATTGATAAGATCCTAGGTTCGATAGACAATTAAATGCTATAATGCTTATTTATATCCTATCGGATGCAATTCTATCAAACCATATAGGCAAAAAAAAATGGAAAGTGGAGTTGGATGTTGATGTAATTCGCTACTTCCCTTCGTGTTCCCTGCCTTATGGAAAAATTACAAAAAACTTTTACGCCAATTCAAGGATTTAAATAGCCGTTTTATCGTTAATTTATGCTTTGTTTTAGATTGTCAAGTTGTTTTATTATAATTGTATTTTAGTGTTCGTTCATATTTGATGTTGATAATTTTTTTTTACAAAATTACTCATTGACGGCATTTTAATGACGTTATCAATGGGTAATTGCAGAATATCCTTTTTTGTATTCCCCAGATACTTAATTATTTCATTCAGTGGGGTAGCCATCTTTGTCACCGAAAAGCTTTGTAAGTGTACTTATTTTCTCTCTCTATAGCGTATCCGTTGTTATATTGGTCGGTGGGCACTCACAAATATCTGATCTAGTATATTGCATACAGTAACAAAGGATCAGCCATATTCCACTTATGGGATTTGATATGTGAACATTAACTTAGAGACAACAGTTTCATTATTCAAGAACACAAGCCTCTGTTTTCAATGGTCCTCGACTCGTGCCATATACGAATTTCTGAATGGACCCATTCAATTATGTCTCTTATATATATATTTATATATATATAAGGGATGTAAAAAGTTAATCGACTAACGATTAATAATCGACAAGATTTTTAAACGATTAAAGTTGATTAGTTACAATTAGTCCACAGATCGCACCCTCTATTTGAAGTTAATGAAACTTCAACATCTGTACCGGTTTTTAAATCCGTTCGTGTATTCAATCTTCTCATAAGTTCTTTCTTTGAAATAACTATATTAATCATGAAACGTTCTAGAAGAAGTGCAGTTTGGAATCATGGTAATCATTACCGCGTCTTCCAATTACCGTTGCCGCTGCTATGTCTTTCAAGGAAACATAAACTCCTCACGTTTGGACGTGGAAAAAATACAAAGAGACGCATTGGAATAAGATTTAGTATTGAAAGCATAGAGATATATATTTTTATCTCTATGATTGAAAGTCGACAAATTAGAAAAAACTTCTTTAGACAATTATAACCCAGTGACGTCAAGATTTTTCCTATAAAATAAAGATTCATTTACCCACTTCCAATCCAAAAGATAAACGGTTCCTTAATCGTGACGCTGTTAACGATTAATCGATAAAAAATCGACTAAATGAACAACTAGCAATTAATCTATTAATCGATAACTTGCATCCCCTAATATAATATATATATATATATATATGTATGTATATACTTATGTATATATATATAGTTGTGTGTGCTTATGTGTGGTGTGTTTGCCAATCCTAATTGAAAGATATTATTAACACCCTCAGTGTAATATAAATAAGTCCTTATAAATTAGAATGACTTACTTCCATACAAAATGCATTGAAACCCACTAACACAAATAATTCATAAATACCAATTTAGGCCTCCTTTCTACTATTTGCAGTTGATAAGAGGTGTGTCATCGAGGGGCGTTTATCTTCGATAACACTTTTGAAAGCCCTCTCTAAACAACAATAACAGAAAAGTAGAAACAAAACAAACAACAACATTGCCTATGGTTTGTTTTTCATCATACCCCGAGGGCTAACTCTGTTTTCAATCATATAAACATAATTAGGTGAAGTAAATGGGAGTTTTTCGTTATGGAACAGTAGGTCTGGTATAGAAAATGAAAGGGGGAAAAATCGGTTTAGGAATTGAATGTGTACTTATTTGTAGAAAGAGAGAGACTATATGTAAATACAATATAAATATTTAGTATATTTTGAGATATTTTGAAAGCTAATTAATAATGTTGATTGTAAACTTGTTGTGAAATAATAATACACATTCAATGTGATCTATGTATAGAGATATAATATGTAGAGAACTTATTACTTTCAATAGCAGAGAAACATCCTTCAGCAGGCGCCTATGCCCAATATAAACAAAGTAATTTGTACTACGTCATCGTAAGCTGATCATAGAGATAGAAAGACTTGTTTATATTGGACACAAAAACGTATTTATCTGAAGAATCAATAAGCTCTCAATGCTTTTATATATCTATGGATCTATAGGTATTTTTTTTCTTCTCTTACGTGATTTTTTGGTGGAAAGAGCAATGCTTAATACACACAATGATTTTGCATTGTGAAATGAGGCATCACTTGTATATTTTCTAAATGCTTGAATTTAGTAGCATATTTGATATATGAATGAGCATAATAGCATTAAAATTACTCAATAGAATCTAGGAATTTTTCCATGAGCTGGATCAATTTTGACCTTAAATCTGTGCCCTCTACATTAAGATATTACGCACTAAGTTACGCACTCCTCTTGAAATAAAACATCACTAGGGTGGCTAAAAACCTTAGGAAAGAAGTGCAAATGCAGCTAAAAGTATCTTGTTCCCTGTTTTCTTTTTGATATACACAGTTTGATAAGTCCTATTAAATAAAGGATGAGAACGGGCTTGTAAAACAACAGACACAGCATGATAACATCCCACTATGAATTCCTTCCTTAGTAATGATCCATGAAAAATACACTCTTTCTTCGGCATGATGAAGGTGAAAGATATGAAGAAGCGAGTGTTTGTGTGAACGTTTATTATGATACTGGTTGGAGTCCTTTAGTATCTGCAAGTGTACCAACATATTTTTTTTCATTTTTTTGGTTGATTTTTTTAAACCTATCAAATTTGACAGTACGCAATTTTGCCTCACTGAGCATCACTTCACTAATGTATGTTAGTTTTGAAAACTCATTCTTACAGATACAAATTGTCTCTTCTGTGGACTTTGATTCTTTTCATTTATGGATTCTTGAAATATGCACCTCCAATAATCATTTTAGTTCTATAAAGCAACTCCTCATACGCTATATTTTATCATCCATGGCGATAAACGGATCCTCACTCTAACAACCGGTTTTTTTTAATCCATAAACAAGAATCCATTTATGACATTTTCGGTGGAATACGGTTTTCATTTTTTTTTTTTTTTTTTTTTACGGTTATAAATTTTTTTATTCGGCTATCAAATTTATAAGACAGTGTAAAAAATAACTACACTAAAATACAAGACAACTATAATAAATAAATAAAAAATACTCTTGACAGTTTCATTAATTTAGTTGTTGTCTTGGATTTGTGTCGTTTGTATTTTCTAAAAACTTTAATGATTCGAATAGGCGCATAAATGTAGCTATAATTATACGACAAATATAAACAACTGATACCTTCTGCTTGCTTCTTCTTAATTATTCATGGCTTATTATCACAGAGTTATTTACAATGAAGGAACGTATAAGATATCTTCATGTGTGAAGGGGAAGTTTGATAGAAAGTTACATCTATTTGCACTTTTTTAAGGTATATTTATTTTGTTTTGTAAAATATTTTTCCAATGGAATATTGCTTTATATATATAAATGTTTTTGTCTGTTTCTTTGTATACAGAAAACTCCCACCTCACCAAAGTTTAATCTGATATCAGGCAATAATTATACTAAAGGTAGGGACATCACTAAAATTGTTGATATAAATGCCTGAAGTATTTGCATAAATAACAAAAAGGTATTAACCGAATCGATTTTGCTTAAAGATTAAAGTTTGGGAGACCCGTATTCCACATACTCCATAGAGTCATTATATAAAAGCCATCTCAGGGTTTCATAATACAAAAGCATAACCAAAATGTTTTGATTATATTCAGTCGATGAGGAATCGATACCAACAAGAGGGCATTTTATTTTTATCATTTTCCTCTTCCCTAGCGGGAGGGTTTTTACTGTTATCCTTCTGTGTGTTTTTGGCGGGAATATCTTTGGCATGCGTTTCCTCATTCTTTTTGTAATTTGAGTACTCTTTCCTATCTTTAACAAGGAGATATTTTTGAAATAAACTATTGTTGACTACACACCTCAACCATGTATTGTCTTTATTGATAGATTAAATAAAATAGTCAACTTTTTAAATATGTAGGTATATATATATATCATGAAATATCCAGGTACCCGGCCCGGGTCTCGGCTGTTTTTTGAACATCTAGGCCTGGTCCTGTGTCTAAAAGTCACCAGGCCGAGACTTTTTAGAATGACAAAGGAATGAAAATATATTAAGTCCCGGCCCGGCTTGAAAAATTTAAGTCCCAGCCAGGGTCCTGGCGAAAAAAAGGTATCCAGGTCGTTTCCTGATATATATATATATATATATATATATATATATATATATATATATAATATTTAAGATCTAAGATCAACTTTTTGGACAAAAATGTTTATCATACCCGAGATCAAAAATTGACAATGAAAACATTTTGCTTTGATATATTGATAAAACTAGAGAAGTTTTAAAAGCATACTTTAATACTACTTTTATTAAACAAATACTTTACAAACTGTACGACTAACTAGGTTACATATTTTTGTTTTTTCTTTGTAAATAGTTAATGTCTCAACGCTTAAATAAGCGTTCAACATACCATGTTCTTAATCTTAACAAATACGTTCTTTGTCTCTCTTGTATAGCAGTATAATACATAACAATCCCTTGAGGGCTTTCACCTTTGATTCTAAATGCTTAAAGAAAATGGATAAAGCGCAAAGAGTTAATGTCAAATACAGTTATCCAACATCAAAAGATACACAAAATGATTTATCTCTTTTAATAAAAGAATGCCATGATGTTATTACAAATGTAATTTAATGTATATGAAAGCATATCAGAAATATATATTATAAAACAGGTGACTTTGCTTTTCTATTTAAGCATATTTATTTACATGTCTATCAAAAAACCATTACTTTTAATTAATGTTTTGGATCTTGGGCAATCATAAATAAAGTAAATCCATATATCTATTTGTTTCGATATTGAAATTATCATATTGTTATACGTATAGAGGTAGGCAGTTTTTGATTTCATATTTTTTGCCTACATAGCTCAATTGTGTTACATCTTAAAACATCAAAATAAGTCTCACAAATTGAAGAGGTTCTATTCCATAAGTTAACCATATTGACCTTCTCCTCCTGGAGGAGGCGAACCTGAAGCCCCAACATTGCGTGTTGATCCCTAAGTTACACTCCCCCTCTTTATTTTCCTACTCAATCTTGTTAATATATTATGTAACTCCAATGGACACTAAGTTAATCGCTCTCACTGTTTGTAGCATCTCTGTTGTTTAAGGGACCAATCTTTTTTATTTTGAACATTATTCGAAGTGTATTTTGCAACTGAATAGTCATAACTCTTATAATATTCTCTGCAATGTGCAATATAAACTAGGTTAAAATTGTAATATTTGATATTCTAAAAGTTACTTTTTCAAATGAAATATTGAGTTGGGTTTTTTTCGGTCACGAACTTTTATTCAATATTTGTAACAAACAATACAGTCCTAATACATACTACGCTAAAATATATAATATAATATCTACCCTCCTTAAAACGTCCTAAAAATATTGCTGAGGTGGACTCTGTCATTTAGGCTCTATCTTACCCAAATGTTATCTACGAATCGTAGAAGAAATTGGCGTTTTACACGACAAAGATTTTATACATCCTCCGAATTTTACAATTGGTTCCATATTGGGACTCCTTTAACGAACCCGATTTAGAAGCATTTTCTCCCTTTTAGCTTCAATACAAAGAATTATATGGACGGTTCTGCCATAATATCTTTTCTGATACTATTGTGGATGTAATTATGGAAATAGGGAAAAAAACCTTTTCTCAAAAAAATTGGCTATCCTGCTGCATTAGAGTGAATTGCTTTATCTCAAAATATTATCACACTCCATGACCTGAGATCGGCTCCTGTCTTCAATGTAGGTAGTTTCGATTTCCTTTAGAACGTTCATGCAATGATTTTAGTCCGTCCAAGCCTTGGCTCTTAAAATTTTGTACCCATAGTGAAAGAATCCTATGGATCTATATCAGAGAGCTTCTTACATTGCTGGTCTTCCTCAATCATGAAAACAGAGGATTTTTCGGTCGACGTGTGGTATAATTGATAGTGCCAAATTTACAGCTCAGTTTCAGATTACTGCTCGTTTACTTAAATTTATTACCCTTGCAATAAATGTGGGCTTTATTTAACTCAATCATTCATGCCTTTGCTGCTTGTCCTGTGTTTATGGTAGTCAAGCGTTTTAATTCAATAAATGTGGGCGAAAATGAAATAATTACCTCAAATCTTATAAAAGCCTTTATTTTGTTTGGTGTTTATAACGTAAATATAATGCCTCCCCTTTCCAAAAGCTATAGACACACCCCTTTTAAATATAAATTTTAGTTGCAAAAAAAATACGAAAAACTCTTTCATCGAGGGCGAGGACTAGGGCAATAATCTTGGAGCCGCCGCCCGCTACTAAGCTCTGCAAATTAAGATTCCGAACGCAATATCAGATGATGGAAATGGGCTGGAAATGTCGTTCGATTCGTACCATGGAGATCAATTCAATTTTTAAAATCAGCCAAGAGGATTTTAAGAAAATATCGACATTTTTTAATTGTCATTTTATATTTAGTCATCACTTTTTAACATAAATCTGAAATATAATGTTTATATATGTTTTTATGCAACTGTTGAAGAGAGTTTTATTTATTTTTTTAGTTTTATGTAGATATAATTTTTTGTTTTTTATATTCAAGAACTTTACGAATAGAAAAAAATATGTTTACTTTTTTTTTAAACTTTGTGTGAATATCAAAATTAAGTTAAATCAATGCTATTAAAATTCAAAGATATCACCCATGGAAAAAGGACTTTTATAATATTCAACACCCACAACACTCACTAATTTCAGTATTTTTCTTATTTTATTTTTCATAGTAATATTCATATCCTAAGGTTTAGTATTGAGTAGGGACACTAAACCTTTTCTAACTTTTAAGCTCTTACGCTCCGAAACGGGAATATCTCGTACAGTCCAGGGTTCTCTATGAATGTTTCAAATAATACAAAAAGGTTTCTTCATAAATACAAATGACATATAACAATTTGTTATTAGTCCTCGTATGTTTTACAAGTAGAAACTTGATTTATTGAAAAATTAAAACAAAATTTGTTGTAGACAACTATAATAAAAGGTATATATCTTTATTTTTTAATTATTTGGTTATATTTGAACACTACTCTGAACATGTATTACTGTTTGAAAATGACTCTATATATATTTTCATTTATCTTGTAGATATTTTAGAAATTGTTTATAAGATATTATCATTTTGATGAAGGTAACTCATTTATTAGATATATTCATAAATTAGTAGTCTCTCAATTATAATTTAGTTAATACAAAGTTTAATACATTAATGAAGTTTAGACAAAATAAAACACATTCAATGGATACATATTCCTATAGTTAATCAATTCAATTATGTTCTTTGAGTCCTTTCAATATGCAAAATTTTTTGCTATATTTCTTTATGTATAAAACAAAAGACGGTCAATAAATAAATCATCAATAAATGGATGATGAATTACAAAATAAATCCCCCCTGATTTTTAAACACATTACATAATTTTGAATATTTTGGAGACTTATATAAAGTATTTCTGGATTGTAGTCTATTTCTCAATTACTCAGAGTTAGGTGTAAGAGATATATATATATTAAAGTTTTTTATTAGTTGTGTGAATAGGGCCAGCGAATTATTAATTATTTAGAAACTAAATTAGGTTACTTTTTTCCGTTTCATAACTATTTCAGTTTTTTTACTTTCAATTTTGTCATTTCAATTTTGCATTTTTTCTTTCTTTAAAGTTCTTAAAGGCAGCAAAGATAAATTGCAAAATCATCTAGTTGTCCCTAAAGGATACTTTAATGAGTTTTTAAGGCCAAAAAGAGTGCATTAAAAAGTTTTAAGGACTTTGTAAGGTAACATTCATATCATTTTGTACAGCATGGAATGTGTTGGGGTATATACAAAATTTTG
>CP045893.1:4801454-4820011 GCA_013387185.1 Caligus rogercresseyi
AATTGTCAATGAAAACATTTTGCTTTGATATATTGATAAAACTAGAGAAGTTTTTAAAGCATACTTTATAACTACTTTATTAAACAAAATACTTTACAAACTGTACGACTAACTAGTTAAATATTTTTGTTTTTCTTTGTAAATAGTTATATGTCTCAACGCTTAAATAAGCGTCAACTACCATCTTCTTAATCTTAACAAATACGTTCTTTTTTCCTCTCTTGTATAGCAGTATAATACATAACAATCCCTTGAGGGCTTTCACCTTTGATTCTAAATGGTTAAAAAATGGATAGCGCAAAGAGTTAATGTCAAATACAGTTTATCCAACATCAAAAGATACACAAAAAACAATATCTCTTTTAATAAAGAATGCCATGATGTTATTACAAATTAATTTAATGTATATGAAAGCATATCAGAAATAATATTATAAATAGGTTGACTTTGCTTTTCTATTTAAGCATTTATTTACATGTCTATCAAAAAAACATTACTTTTAATTATGTTTTGGATCTTGGGCAATCATAAATAAAGTAAATCCATATATCTATTTGTTTCGATATGAAATTATCATATTTTTATACTTAGTAGAGTAGCAGTTTTTGATTTCATGTTTTTTGCCTACATAGCTCATTGTGTTACATCTTAAAACATCAAAATAAGTCTCACAAATGAAGAGGTCTATTCCATAAGTTAACCAATATGACCTTCTTCTCCCTGGAGGAGGCGAACCTGAAGCCCCAATATTGCGTGTTGATCCTAAGTTAACACTCCCCCTCTTTATTTCCTACTCAATCTTTAATATATTATGTACTCCAATGGACACTAAGTTAATCGCTCTCACTGTTTGTAGCATCTTGTTGTTTAAGGGACAAATCTTTTTTATTTTTAACATTATTCGAAGTGTATTTTGCAACTGATAGTCATAACTCTTATAATATCTCTGCAATGTGCAATAAAACTAGGTTAAAATTGTTAATATGTGATGTGTCTAAAAGTTACTTTTCAAATTGAAATATTTAGTTGGTTTTTTTTCGGTCACGAAATTTTATTCAATATTTGGAACAAACAAAATACAGTCTAATACATACTACGCTAAAATATCAATAATAAATATCTACCCTCCTTAACCCATTAATGCCGATTGGAAGATATGTTTCCAGAGCTTAAAAAGCGTTATTACAACACAACTAAGGCATATTTCAAGGTTCAAAACAGATTAACTTTATTTTAACAGCTTAACCTACATGAGATAGCCCATATTATTTAATAAAAATAATAATAATGTACTGGTAGTTGCTGTTTGAAAGTACGTGTTTGAGGACGTTGAAGATATGCCGAAATCGCATTGTTCTAATGGGTATGTAACAGCTAATTTATGAATGAATATTAATAATTTTTAAAGAAAACGATTCTTAAAATATATAGCTTCTTTTTTAAATATTTACTTTATATATGTTATCAATGTTTTTTCAAAAATAAATGCATGAACATTTAGAGTGGGAACAAATGTGCCCATTCGGCATTCAAGTGAAGCTGTGCCTAGCATAAAGTGATGAAAATAACAGATTCCACGGAGAGTTTATGAGCGTTGACGAAATAATGGTCCCCTTTTATGGACGGCATGGGGATAAACAATACATCCGAGGAAAACCTGTCCGATTTGGTTTCAAGTTGTGGGCAGCTTGTGCTGCTGACGGTACCTTGCTACATGTCGAACCTTTTTGTGGATCCTTCATCAACATTCCTGATCATGGGTTTGGTCATGGTCCAAATGTCGTTTTGGAAATGGTAAACAAGACCAAGTTAATCCAAGGGCAACACGTCATCTGTGACAATTATTTCGGATCCATTCCCATGCTTTTAGATTATCACGGAATGGAATTGCCTGCACCACAACTCTTCGTGAAGATCGGCTGGGTGGCGCTCCAGTGTTGACAAAACAACTATTGAAAAAGAAATCTCGAGGATCCATGGACGAGGCATTTACTGGTTGTGTCTCGATTGTCAAGTGGAAGGATAACCAGGTAGTTAATGTGGCTTCAAATAAAATGAGAGCTCAACCACTACAGAAAGCAAGGCGGTGGGATCGAAAAAAGAGGAAGTATGTTGAAGTTGACATGCCAAATTCTATTAGTACGTACAATCGGAACATGGGAGGCGTTGACCTTTTTGACCAGCAAGTTGCCGCATATAGGGTAAGGATAAGGTCAAAAAAGTGGTGGTGGCCTTTGTTTGCTTGGAGCCTAAAAGCACAGGTTGTCAATGCATGGCGCTTCAGTAGACGGGGCAATCCTCGTCTGAGTCTCTTGGACTTCTCGAGAAATTTAGCCAATGTGGTCCTAAAAACTTATGGGGTTGCAAAGAAGCGTCCAGTACCTAAGTATTCATTGTTGAGCGCTACAAACAGTATTCGACTAAATGAAGGTAATAATTGGACAGCAAGAGGAGTGCATTCGAGAAGTAGATGCCGTGAATGCAATGGAAGAACTCCTCATATCTGCAAAAATGTAATGTTCCTTTGCATCCAGAATGCATGGAACTTTACCACACAAAATAAAATTATTATCAAATAAATAAATATATATGTAAACTTTTAATAAAAAAGAGCTGTAGTCAATAGAATATATACTAAAATATGTTATGCTGTATACATTATTTAAATGCCGAGTGGGCACATATGTGCCCGGGCCGTATTTTTAAATGTTTATTATATATGACTTTTTTTTTGTTCGAAATGTTTATAGCACTATATTGATCCATATAATTAAAAATTAGGGCAAATTTCTTTACAGATAATTCTCGGCATTAATGGGTTAAAACGTCCTAAAATATTGCTGGAGGTGGACTCTGTCAGTTAGGCTCTATCTTACCCAAATGTTATCTACGAATCGTAGAAGAAATTGGCGTTTTACACGACAAAGATTTTATACATCCTCCGAATTTTACAATTGGTTCCATATGGGTACTCCTTTAACGAACCCAGATTTAGAAGCATTTTCTCCCTTTTTAGCTTCAATACAAAGAATTATATGGACGGTTCTGCCATATATCTTTTCTGATACTATTGTGGATGAAATTTATGGAAATAGGGAAAAAAACCCTTTCTCAAAAAAAATGGCTATCCTGCTGCATTAGAGTGAATTGCTTTATCTCAAAATATTATCACACTCCATGACCTGAGATCGGCTCCTGTCTTCAATGTAGGTAGGTTTCGATTTCCTTTAGAACGTTCATGCAATGATTTTAGTCCGTCCAAGCCTTGGCTCTTAAAATTGTGTACCCTTAGTGAAGAATCCTATGGATCTATATCAGAGAGCTTCTTACAATTGCTTGATCATGAAAAACATAGGATTTTTCGGTCGACGTGTGGTATAATTGATAGTGCCAAATTTACAGCTCAGTTTCAGATTACTGCTCGTTTACTTAAATTTTATTACCCTTGCAATAAATGTGGGGCTTTATTTAACTCAATCATTCATGTCTTTGCTGAATGTCCTGTGTTTATGGTAGTCAAGCGTTTTATTCAATAAATGTGGGCGAAAATGAAATAATTACCTCAAATCTTATAAAAGCCTTTATTTTGTTTGGTGTTTATAAACGTAAATATAATGCCTCCCCTTTCCAAAAAGCTATAGACACACCCCTTTAAAATATAAAATTGTTAGTTGCAAATAAATACGAAAAACTCTTTCATCGAGGTCGAGGACTAAGGGCAATAATCATTGGAGCCGCCGCCCGCTACTAAGCTCTGCAAATTAAGATTCCGAACGCAATATCAGATGATTGGAAATGGGCTGGAAATGTCGTTCTATTCGTACCATGGAGATCAATTCAATTTTTAAAATCAGCCAAGAGGATTTTAAGAAAATATCGACATTTTTTAATTGTCATTTTATATTTAGGTCATCACTTTTTAACAGTAAATCTGAAATATAATGTTTGTATATGTTTTTACGCAACTGTTGAAGAGAGTTTTATTATTTTTTTAGTTTTATGTAGATGTAACTTTTGTTTTTTTATATTCAAGAACTTTACGAATAGAAAAAAATATGTTTAACTTTTTTTTTAAACTTTGTGTGAATATCAAAAATTAAGTTAAATCAATGCTATTAAAATTCAAAGATATCACCCATGGAAAAAAGGACTTTTATAATATTTCAACACCCACAACAATCACTAATTTCAGTATTTTTTCTTATTTCTTATTTTTTCATAGTAATATTCAATATCCTAAGTTTTAGTATTGAAGTAGGGACACTAAACCTTTTCTAAACTTTTAAGCTCTTAAGCTCCGAAACGGGAATATCTCGTACGAGTCCAGGGTTCTCTTATGAATGTTTCAAATAATACAAAAAAGTTTTCTTCATACAATACAAATGACTATATAACAATTTGTTATTAGTCCTCGTATGTTTTACAAGTAGAAACTTGATTTATTGAAAAATTAAAAACAAAATTTGTTGTAGACAACTATAATAAAGGTATATATCTTTATTTTTTAATTATTTGGTTAATATTTGAACACTACTCTGAAACATGTATTACTGTTTGAAAATGACTCTATATATATTTTCATTTATCTTGTAGATATTTTAGAAATTGTTTATAAGATATTATCAGTTTTGATGAAGGTAACTCATTTATTAGATATATTATAAATTAGTAGTCTCTCAATTATAATTTAGTTAATAACAAAGTTTAATACATTAATGAAGTTTAGACAAAATAAAAACACATTCAATGGATACATATTCCTATAGTTAATCAATTCAATTATGTTCTTTGAGTCCTTTCAATATGCAATATTTTTGCTATATTTCTTTATGTATAAAACAAAAGAAGGTCAATAAAATAAATCATCAATAAATGGATGATGAATTACAAAATAAATCCCCCTGATTTTAAACACATTTACATAATTTTGAATTATTTGGAGACTTATATAAAGTATTTCTGGATTGTAGTCTATTTTCTCAATTACTCATAGTTGATAAGGATATATATTAAAGTTTTTTATTAGTTGTGTGAATAGGGCCAGCGAATTATTAATTATTTAGAAACTAAATTAGTTACTTTTTTCCTTTTCATAACTATTTCAGTTTTTTTACTTTCAATTTGTCAATTTCAATTTTGCATTTTTTCTTTCTTTAAAGTTCTTAAAAGTGCATCAAGATAAATTGATAAACATCATATTTGTCCCTAAAGGATACTTCAATGAGTTTTAAGGCTCAAAAAGAGTCATTTAAAAAGTTTTAAGGACTTTTAAGGTAACATTCATATTCAATTTTTGTACAGCATGGAATGTGTTGGGGTATATACAAAATTTTGCATGCAAGCATTAAAATAGTATTGCAACCTGCGTTGACATCTGCAGATTGCACTTTCATCCAAAAATGCATACTATTGTTAGAAGGATGAGAAGCAATTGTTGGAGATGAAATGCTGAAAAAGCAATATAGCTAAGAGCGACTTCCTTCGAGTTTGTCTTCATGAAGTTTTATAGCATGAAGAAAGAATGTATGAAGCACAGAAGTTCATTTAACCTATTATGTGCTAAGTAATAGGAAGGGAATTGTTTCAATTAAATCGGATGAGACAGTTAGTTATTCAATGATGAAACATATTTTTGGGTTGAGGCTCAGTACTTTTTTTAAAACAACTCAGCTAAATATTTATTATTTTTCACTTATAGTTAATAAAATTGTTTTGGAAAGGTGATGGAATCAAAATATAGAATAAATGAAAAGATTTGAATTGAGTTTATAGCTTATTCTTCTACCTTTATGATCTTTTGTTAGAAAGGCTAATTGCTATTGTACTGGAGCCTGAGACCAAGACATTTACTGACTCTTCTGATTGACTTCATCTTCTCATGTTTTTTTATTTCTTTAGTTTATATACTCGTATATATATATATATACATATGAATACTATCTGTCACTGGACAACGCATTTCATTACAAACGTGTATTTTTTTATTGATCATGAAGAAAATTAACGAACACGTCAATATTTTATTTACCAATAACAGGAAAATATGATATTTATTCTAAAAAAGTAAAATTCCTTAATTTATTAAATTACTACCAAAATACATTTACAGCACAAAATACGAAAGTCGATATTGAATATTGGAAATGATAAATTCGACAGATGGGCGAATATGAATATGTAAGGCGAATTAAATGCAAAGGTATTGACAGCATGAATTTATTTACTTTTTAGAAGATATTGTTTTAAAATCAATCATATTTTATCCTATTAACAAATGTGGTTTATTATACAACTTTTTTTAATGAAATAATAATTTTCTAAGAAGTTAATTGGGGGAGGATTGGCTCTTCTATCTCGTATAGTTTCCAAAATATATATAAAGATTTTTATAGATATTCTGAGGAAACCCGACCAGGAATGGAGGAGGACTGTCACGTACAATGGTCTATGTATGAGATTAATGTTCGGAACTGATCTCACAAACGACTCCGCGCAACGTATTTCCTCAAGTTGGGCGGCAGCTCAGAGAATAATTTGGAAGTGTGAGCCCGAATTTCTCAGTGATTCAACAGTGGACATCATTCGGAAAAATCACTCGAGACCCTATTTCTTCAAAAATTTGGGAGATTCCGCAGTTTTGGAGGAAAAAGCTCTAAACAACAATGTTTTATCCGTACACTCCAGTCTCTTATTATATACATTTGATGATGGAAGGTTTAAATTCCCTCTAAAAAAGGCTGCTGCTCTTCATTTAATGCCACGGCTGTGGCACCTCAAAATGGCATTTCCCAATTTGAGCTACGAAACTAAAGGGTTGACTGATTTCTTTCTCAGTTTATTAAAGCTTCCCGAAACATGGAGGCATAGAATAAATCAGTCCTAAGTTGGAATCCACGACGGGAGGACATTCACAAGTCAACTACAAATTTCTTCTAACTGCATAATCTTTTCGGAGCATTGCAAGGATTGTGGGAGACTTTATAGTGACACCTTACATGCCTTCGTGGATTGTCAGGCTGTCTCTATATTGAATAAATTCGTTTCCTTGAACGTCAGAGGTCTGGATAGTTGTGGGGAGGGAATTATAAAGGCAGTTGTGCTGTTTGGGCTTCAAAAAAGAAAAGGACGTCGTTCCGACAACTGTAAGGCCGTGGACTTTGCTTTGTTAAACGCCAAAGCACGGATTGCCAGTTCTTTAACGAAGCGAGAGTATGTGAAACCAACAGACCTACGAGCAATTTTGCTATCAGCTGCAGCCAGATACACTGCTTTTTCCCTGAAAATTCCATCTCTTCGAAACGACTCGTGGACCTTTGCTTCAGAGGAGGTTCGATACTTCCCATCAAGTTCCCTATCTCATTTAAAGATTTTACGTCGGATTTTGAAATATTCAAAGTAATTTATTATCTAAAATATTGGAGAAGCATTTTTGTAAAGTATGTATTGTACCATTTATGTATGATTTATTTTTATTCTATGTTTTAATTGTTGTTGTTCTTCTCCAAAGGATTAATTTTAGACTACAATGTCTATTTATGTTTTTTAACGCAATTACTCTGAAATTTTAAGAACTGAAATACACTGGTTAAAAAAAAATGAAATAATAATTTATGCATATTATACTTTTTAAGTATAAATTGTCACCTGTTAATAGAAATATATTAATACATGAATTGTCTACTTTTAGTTGCAAAAATACAGTTAAAAAACTTTAGAAAAATATTATTCAAAATTATTCGTTTGCTTTGAGCTATAAAATGAAGTAAATGTCTGTAATGATGACCCATCTCTATATCATCAGGCCGCATTGATACTTATGTATTTGAGGATGGACAATGGAGTCATGGCGTTCTTGTTGCTAGAGAAGGGGATGAAAACCATATCCGAGGTCAGGTAAATGGGCAAGGCTATGGAGTGGAGGTTTATATCGGCCTTGATAATGAGAATCCTCTTCTCTGGGCCGACCAAGAAAATATTTTTCATCTATTCACAGCAACACGCTGAATCTCCAAATGGCCACCTTGGAACCATACAATACCTTGAACTTATTGCCCTTTTATTTGTGTTCGTTCTATAATATCGACTTGCACTTTAGTTACGAAGGATTTCAGGCGAACCTTATCCGTGATTCGCCTTGAAAACGTTTTAGACACGTTGCACATTAATGTCGGATATTTTTTTTGCGGTCAATATATTTTTTAAGCTTGTTGTAAAAGAGGAGATAGAAGTTCATTATATTTCTTATAAAATTCCATTGGAAAGCCATCCGGGCCACTTTAGATAGATTATAGAATAAATAAGCATTATAGTATTAAAATTAGTTTATCGAACCTGGGATCTTATTAATACGGTAGACCAAAATGACCATCCCCTCTCGGGATTCAAACCTGTGCCCCCAACATTGAGAGTTGAACACGCCTTAGCACGCACGGCTATCGAGCTCCCCTTTGAGTATTTTTTTAATTTGATATATATTGTTCAATCTCAGCACATGTAATGTCTAGCTCTAATAGTTTAAAAATGGTTTTGCCTTCTCCAGATTGCAAAAGTTACCAGCTTCATAAGGAAAAGTAGGGATCTTGGGTTTACAAGTTTTACTAGACCCGGTTATTGTATTGAAATAATCATAACTATTATACAAATCACTGTAGAAACTTTTAATGGTTTCCATCACCGCTTTAGGGTTTTCTATTACAGTGTCATTTGTCATATATTTCTCTTATATTTTTCTTTGACAGAGCACTTTCTACATGTTTTTTCACACGTTTTAAAATCATTTGGTCACTTGAAAGTGTCGTCAACCCACTTCGTATTAAGTGTCCTTGAGCATTTAAATGAAAAAATTTAATTTCTCTCATTAGTTGCTAAATATTCATTTGCTTTCTTCTCTTCATTATTCAAAGCATTTGACTGTTGCTTGATTGTTGAATTTAACTGAACACCTAATTTTATATACTCCCTCCTTTTTTTGTTGTTAGTCTGAGGCCTTTACATTCTAATTACATTTTTGGCGATTTATCAATTCACTTTTTGCATTGTCAAATCTCAAAAAACATACTTGACATAAAGTTGGACATACCTAGTTACTATACTCACTTTTAAAAAGATGTCAACCAGATATTTTTTCGAATTAGATAGCGATTCCCAACTAACATTACTTTTGGATACGTCTGTTTAATTAGTAGGCGAATTTTTTTTTTTAACGGTTATAAAATTCTTTATTTGGCTATCAAATATTATAAAACAGTGTAAAAAATAACTACACTAAAATACAGACAACTATAAATAAATAAAAAATACTCTTGACAGTTGCGTTAAAATAAATAACATGAATGGACATTGTAGAACATATTTACTGTCAAGAGATTATAACCTTATATACATGGACGAAACAGCGTTTATTTATTTTTTTAAAAATCCCGATGACGTCTTAAAATCCTCTTCAGAGCTTTCAGGTATACTCCTGAGCGAGATGGCACAAATCGTACAATATCTCCCGCCCATTTCCAAGAAGGAGAACCAGGGTCAGGAATTTTAACATCGAGCGCCTCGTAACGAGCCGCTGCACCAAGGATGATCGCTCTCAGGTCCTCAGCTTCCACATAAGAGTTTGCCGTTAGTTGCTTAGCAATTAATGATTTGATGTTGCTTACTGCTGCGTTTAGAGCTTTATGACTAGAGGGGGAACTTTTTTTCACTTTGTATGGCCCGAATAGAATATAGGCCTTTAGAATACTAGGGGAAATTATTTTATTTTCAGATAAATTAAGTTTTAAAAACTGCTTCACCAATGATAGCGCAGGGCAGTCAACGAATGCGTGTAAGATATTGTTGTATAAGCAACCGCAATTGTTGCAGGGGTAATAAAATTTTATTAATTGTCCTGAAATTTGAAATTGGGCAGTAAATTTTAGCCCGTCTACAATGCCCTGCGTAGAGTGGAGAATCCTTTTCTCCCAGGAAAGAGGCAAGCCTAGCATCTTGATAAAAGACTCTGCTATAGATATAGCTTGGCTTACACCACCAGAGGGTGCCTTAAATTTTAAAAACCAGGGCAAGGGAGGACAACAATGCTTAACAGTACGAGAAAGAGGAAAATAGAACCTATTGACATTAAAGACCGATTCTGACTTAAAATCATGTATCGTAAAGACGTTGTGATGAAGGGCAAACATCTCAAGAGCTGAATGATCACCAAATCTACTGACAAAAGGCTTCTTGTTCTTATTCTGATATAAAATGTCCACAGTAGTATCCGAATGAAATTCGGGCTCCATCTTCCACATAAGTCTTTGCATGGAAGCTAAAAAAGGTGAAATTAATTCCAATTCCAGATTGGTTAAAAGCGTGCCCAGATGTATCCAGTTCAATAATTCTGACGTGGTATAGTATCTTCTCCAATCACGAGTGTGATACACACCCCATTTCTTGTATTACCTTTCGATAATATTTCGGAACAATAGACTGAAGGAGGCACAGACCACCGCCGATATATTTTTGGGGCGTTTTATGGCGGAGATATACGATTTGTGAAAGAGAGATTTCAGCCACCTCTCTTCTTCTTCTAAGGCTAGCTCAGCTAGACTAGGAATGGAGGTTGCCTTGTATAAAACTAGTGGAACCACCCTAGAGTTGTAGAGATCGATTCTTTTTTTTAGAGAAAGACTGCGCCAAAATTTTGTTTGACCATAAATTTTAGTATTCAACAGGGTCCAGTTACGTTCTGATACACCAAATCTTGTCCACTCTATGCCGAGAATATTGACAGAATTGGCAATCCTGACGTCTTGTATTTTACAGTTAGCATGCGGAAACCACTTCCCTACCGGAAGTATAAAAGTTTTGCTTCTATTAATTGCAAGGCCAGATTTGCCCTCGTATTTTTTGAAGAAGGACAGTAAAATATCAATCCTTTTTGCGAGCTGCACTTCCGAGTTGGCTTCCACCATTAACGTGATATCATCTGCATAGAGGTCTATGAGATGTCTTCGACCACCGAAAGAGATTCCAAACCCTAGGTATTTACTTGTCAAAAACCTAGTTAGCTCATTGATAGCCGAAACAAAAAGAAGCGGGGCTACAGGACATCCTTGTCTACAGCTTTTTGACAATAAAATAGGAGAACTATTGATTCCGTCCAATGATATAATAGAAGATCCATTGAGCAACACAGCTCTTATGGGATTAAAAAACCGTTTAGGAAGAAGGCGCTTGATAGATCTTAAAATGTGGTCATGCCGTATAGTATCGAACGCTTTGCAGAAATCAATTGCAATTAAAGCTCCAAACTTGCTACGACTTTTGACTGATTCCATTGCGATAAAAATGTTGCGCGAAGTATCCGTGATTTTTCAATTTTTAAGAAAGCCTTTTTGTTCATGATCAATTTTACAGTTTAAAAGAGGTTCAATTTTTTAGCTAAAATAGCAATTAAAATTCTGTACGCATTATTTAAAATAGTTATCGGCCGCCAATGGCTAAAATCAGTTCCATTGCCTTTCTTAGGAATCAATGATATACGACCCTTGGCGAGAGTACTTGGCATTTTTCCAGTAAACTCAATATAGGCGAATTTTTTCACCTAGATTTTGTATTTCTTTTCTAAAATAAAATTGTAAATAAAATTCAAATACTAAAACTACCGTAGATATAAACTAAGATAAAAACTCTCTGGACTGAAAAAAGACACATAAATAAACATTATACTATATAATCACTATCCACTGAGAAAATGACTACGCATGACTGTTTACGTGTTTTTTTTGCTGAAGCCAAGTAAAAGCTTGATAAACACGATGAAGGCTTTGCACAATCAGTTTGAGTAAAAAGTGGATTACAGAGTTCCGTTATGCCACTATAACGGTTTTATTGGAGAATGGTGCATGCTGCTATAAATTCTTTAAAGTTCAAAAGGGCACTATTTAAGACTGTTGTCCCCTGCGAAAATCAATACTATTATATAACAATACATCAACAAGTACAAAATAATAATGAACAAGTAACCTTGAAAAATACCTAGAAAAATAACAGTTTGACTACCTACAGGGATATCCCAATTCCATTCAATCAAATAGGCACAACAAAGTGATAAAAACGTCTCTAATACCTCGGAGGCTCCATGATTCAAAACAACTCATTAAATGAATATCAAAAATTCTTTTTTGGCATTAACATTACTATTACTTAAGTTTGAGTACTTCTTTTCAGCGTCCCTTGCAGGAAATATTATAATTCATGTATATTTCTACTCACTTTAAGCATGTCTCTAAGAAATCGCTTTTTATATCTTTGCAAAGATGTTATGCTAGTAATAATATACTTTTGAGTGAGTTGTGAATAATATAATGCCTTGCCGTGATGCAAGGCTGCCTTCCTCAAATGCATATTATGGAAGCAATGAATGCAATGTAACACTATGGAGAAATGCAGTATTTGTGTTCGTCTAGATTATGTTTGTATCCTCTCATGGGCTCATGGCAATATGCAATTGCATCGTATTATTCGATAAAGTAAGGCGTAGAAAATACAAATATTTTTGGAATTACATTCCTTTAATCCTTTTTAGAAATATAAATGAGTACTTTTCTATAATTGAGATATTCTCGCACACCAAAATTAACTTGCTCAATTTATTGTTCAATGCCTTTAAAGGAAATGGGTGATGTTTTATAAACGTAATTATAAAATACTTATTCATTACAAAACCTACCATACCGTAGTACAGTTGAAATATCCTCTCATGGCTCAATTTTATACAAATATTATCCCTCTATTTATGAACGAAAAAGTGCTAAAAATGGCGAATTTGATTAGTTTTATTAAAGAAAACTAAATAAATGACGCATTTATGCTTAATCATAGTGTTTTGACTAATGAGCTTTGCTCAAGTCAGTAATTTCCTTTAAAAATGCATCAATGCCAAAGTGTCGTCTGGCGAAAATTTCTAGTGGCAATATTTTTTTATAAAATAGGTTCTTCGTAATACTATACTCAGAATAAAGTAATAAATGATCGTTCCGGAGTCCAAGAACGCATTGGAAGCATTCCACATACTGTCATCAGAGAAACCTAGTGTCTACAGGCAATCCTCTCCTACACTGCACAAACAATTTTTGTCACTATTCAGATCAGCTTTAAAAGAAGAATGAGGTTGTTTTTTTTTTAAGTTAAGAATTTATTGCTGTTTTACCATAGTACATACAAATATTACAATTATACAATGATAAAAGCAAATACATACATACAGCAAAAGAACACGACCACACAAAGGGGTATATGTGCTACAACAGCAAAAATGGATATTGAGCATTGCATTATATTAATTATTTTATAATCTACTTATGAAGCAATTAAATTAAAGTTAAAATCAATAATTCGTTGCATCTTTTTACATTTAATAAATTTAATCATACGAAGATCTTCATCCTCCTCTTGCATGACTTGGTATCTCTCATATGAAAGCGATGGGCATCTGTTGATTAGGTGGTCAGCGGTTTGGGACTCCTCCATGCATATATTACAAATGGCATTTGTGTTTTTCCATTTGCTCAGATGGGCCAGAAATGGTCCATGGCCTGTGTAGGCTTGAACAAGTAATTTCATGTTGGTACGTGAAAGTTCGACAACCTTTGGTTTTGGAATATTCAACATCCTATGAGTATGTTTCATTCCAAGATCCTTTTTGTATCTGTTGCACCAAACTTCATAGAAGAAGCCATCTATCACTTTCTTTATGTAGCTTGGTGGTGCTCCAACACATAAGCGATTTTTACTTTGCGTTCCTTTCTTTGCAAGGTAGTCCGCAAATTCGTTGCCTGAGATATCTGAATGGCCCTTACACCAATCAAGATGTATATTTATTTTGGATTTTGCGTTGTTTAATACTTCTTTGCATTGCTTAACTGTGGCACTTTTTGTAAAGGGGTTTAGAATAGCAGCAATTGCTGATTGAGAATCTGACCGAATAATCACGTTCTTAGATGGCTTGTCTTGTTCAAGTAAAGCTTTTACAGATTGTGTGATGGCAATTACCTCAGCTTGGAAGACTGATGCTTCCTTATTAAGAGATATATATGATTGATAAAAGGATATATCACCTCTAGTGATTGCCCATCCAGCTCCTGTGTTGTCTTTATCGTCTTTTGATCCGTCTGTGTATATAATAATGTCAGAGTTTTCAACATGAGAGTTATCAACCCAGATACGATTGCCTGTAATGTAGTCGCTAGTTTCATTCAATTGAAGTCGATGGAGTATTTTATCACTAACGAAACGATGTCCACGACGCCTTGAAAGATTGCCCACACCATCCCAGGTATCCCGGAGAAAGAACTTTGTTCTCCATCTTGACTTTGTTGCATGTGCTTGTATGTAGAGATCCAATGGAGTGATGCCCAATACTGCCTCTATTCCTGATGTTGGTGTTGATCGGAGTGTATGAGTCATACTCATAAGTACCTTTCGCTGAATATTGTTCAATTTTCTTATTTCGACTTTCTTTGCAGTAACAGTGTGTCCCCATATTAGACATGCATATGTGATAATGGGTCTAATCATTGCTTCATAGAGCCAGAGAACCCTATCCGAAGTTAAGCCCCATTTTTGACCTATGACAGCCTTTGCCATATTCCATATTCGAGAACATTTGGCAGCTTTTTCTTTTATATGTTCAGTCCAGGTGAGTCCTTGATCGAAAACCACGCCTAGGTACTTTATTTGTGTAGCATATTTAATTACTTTTCCTGCCATAAATAGTCGCGGAAAGTATTTTGATCTTAATTTGTATGCTTTTGAAAAGACTATAGCATTAGATTTGGATGGGTTGAATGTGAGACCATTTGTTTTCCCCCATTCCAGAACAATATTAATTGCTTCCTGCATTTTATAAACAAGTGTACCAGGGTCTTTACCACTTATTAATAAAAGGACGTCATCCGCATAGCCTACAACATGGATGGCGCCTTTTTAAACTTAGTCAAAAAAGTGTCCATGATTAAGTTCCATATAACTGGAGATAGAACTCCTCCTTGTGGACTACCACGTGTTGGATTGACGCTGACTTTTTCCCCTTTTAATTCCGCTTTGACTGTTCTTGTTTTAAGAAGGTTACAGTACCAAGATTGAATGCTTTCTGGAATTCCAAGCCGTGACATAGCTATGTTTGCAGAGTGAAATTGTACATAATCAAACGCACCTGTGCAATCAAAACTGACTGCAAGTGTGCAGTGGTCTTGAAAAATTGATTTTTCGATTAAGTCCGTAACTTGTGACAGGGCTGTTTCAGTTGATAATCCCTTAGTATAAGCATGTTGTGAATAAAGTCTTGGGATAACGTCGTCCACTTTCCATTGTACAATTCTCTCAAGTCCTTTAAGAATGTAGTTCGAAAGAGTGATTGGCCTGAAAGCCTTAGCTGAGCTGTAGTCATCTTTGCCCGGTTTCGGCAAAAAAGTAACTTTCATCTCTCTCCAGATCCTTGGTGTATAGCCAGTGTTGAGAATTACTTCATAAAGGTTTGTGATGTAAGATATTAAATTTTTCCCGAGTTGCTGTAGTACAACTGGTTTCAGCCCATCTGGTCCTGAGCTTTTAAATGGTTGAAAAGAATTGAATGATTCTTTGACCTTATTTTTATCTACATAGTTAATGTTAAAGCTTCTTTCTTCCAATGGTCTATCATAGGTCGTATTTATTATACTATCAGGGAAATGAGTTTCCATAAGTACTAATAAAGATTGAGCAGGTGATTGCGTATATCCATCGTCTTTTTTCAGTAGTCCAATTGAGTCTTCCATTGGTTTTTGTATTTTAATCAGTTTTGCAATATCTTTAGCATTTGCAGCTTTACTGCAAAAATGCCTCCATGCCTCTTTCTTCTCTTTTCTGAGTGCTGTACGATATTCGTTTTTCTTTTTTAAGTACTCCTCTCTATGTGTGCTGTAGTGACGCTTAGGCTCGAGTTTATTGAGTTTATATCTAAGGCTTGCAAGATGTTTTGTCCACCATGGCACGGACTTAGTTGCTGTTGTTTTCCTTAAAGGGCAAGCAATGTCGAGTGCCTTCATTATTGTATCATATAATGATTCTGCACATTTATCTATGGCGATAGAATTGGGAATTACTTTAGGCAGTGACACATTTTCGGTTTGAGATCTAAATATATCCCAATTGACTTTTCTGAAATTTCTTGACTTTTCGGAGATAGGTTTGTATTTTCCGAATTTGAAATTTATATACCTATGATCAGACATTGATGGCCGAAGATCTACATGCCATCCTTTGATGTCCAACTTTTTAAAGGCATGCTGATTCATGATTGTAATGTCAATGACTGAAGAAGCCCGTTGTGTAAGAAAGGTTGGCTCATTACCTTCATTCATGACTGTCAGATTATTTTCATCAAATATGTTCTCTAGAGCCTCTCCTCTTGTGTCGATATGTTTACTTCCCCACAGACAGTTATGTGAATTGGAGTCCATGGCTATGAGAAGTGGTTTTTGCTTAAGATCACAATGCCTTATGAGTCTCAACAAAGTTTCATTTTCAACAGGTAACAATTGATCAAGGTAAGCCACACATATATATGTTAGAGATTCCTCAATCTTGATACATGTGGTACAAATATCTCTGTTAGAGAATTCAGGTATAAACCATGCATTCAAATGATTTGCTGTTCGAATGCAGGCCCTTGGTTTTGACCTAAGTTGGCTATGGATTGTATATCCTCTCAGAGAAAGGCTTTTTGTCGAGCCGTTAAAAAGGTATGGCTCTGTTATTAAGGCAATTTCAGATGTTCTTAGTTTAAGCTCTGAGTTTGCTGCTTTGCAGTGCTGTGTATTTATATAGGCACAACTGATCATATTTATTTCTTTGGTGGTTTTGGGGGTACAGGATATTGGCTGTATCAGTAAAAAACCTGTCAATTTTACCTTGTTTTTTTGTGTGTTTAGTTGTTGAAGGTTTGCCGGGCTCAGTCAAATGAGTTTTCTCACCTTCAGTGATATAATTTCTTTTATTTTTGGATCAGAAGTTTTATCAGAACTTGTAGCCTCATTTGTTTCTCCACCTACAGCGCTCATGGTAACCTTAGTGCTATCTTTATATTCTTCGTTGTCATTTGATTTTGGATTCGTGACTTCCACAGAATCTTCGTCCTCAGTTTGTTCCTCTTGCTCCAAAATCGGTGCGTTTCTAGGATCTTGGAAATGCACCTTTCCTGCAGAAGCTATCCTGAGGTTAAAGTCTACAGATTGAAGGCCTTCGTATGACTGTTTGTCTAGGCAAATGTGCAGCACTTTACCTAGTTTAGTGAGGTCTGACCTCACAACTTCTATTTGCCCTTTAATTCCAAGGATATTGCACTGATGAGAAATTATTTTGCTTAGAATTTCATCCCCAATGTTTCCTGTTACTCCTCGAATGAATCCAGTGAGTTTCTTTTTTTCATTTCTCTCCTCCCTCATTCTCTCCGCCTCTGCCCATGAGGTAGACAACAAAGGGTATATTTTTTAATAGTATTTTTTACGTAGAGACTCGAAGCCTCTTCATTTACATAGAGTACGGCCCTTTTGGTCGTGTATCTACGTCCCTCGTATGTCGGGATAAATTCACTATTTTGAGCTGATACACGAGTCACGTAATCCGTGTCAAGAATTTGAATGAGTTTCTCCCACTCAACAAAAGAAATGTGGTCACCGTTCTTCCGAACAATGACTATTTCATTAGCCTCTTTCGCAATACTTGCATAGAGGAACTTCCTTTTTGGTTTTTGAGGACCTTGAGGTCTTTTGGATGGAGGAGTTTCATTCGAGTGACCCTCTCTTCGTCGCTTTTTATCACGAAGATCTTCTTTGTTTGGGCAGGGTTCACCTGCACTGCATTATTTTTAACTTGAGGCTCATGGGTAGCCTCTTTCTGGGGTCTAATTTTCTTGGCCCTTTTTTGTAGACAACAGTCTCCCATTTCATGGATGACTTTTTGTCCAGTAGTTCTGGATCCCAGTTAGAATTACATGAATTATCCTCCATGATATTATGTTTCCTTAAGTACTATTCAACACCTTACTTATGAGAAAGGTTGGGCGATATTTGCAATACTTAAGTTCCGTTGATATTTATGATGAAATAATTCCTCTTGAAGGTGAATGATAACAAAAGACTATCTTAGCTGTATCCAACAATGATTTCCGATCGTCGAAAAGCGGGGATCCAACCGGCTGAAGAGTAGTCCAGATCCAGGAAAGGTGCCCAGGGATTCTCACAACACTATTTAAGTGATTAAAAAGGTCAGAGAACACTTGTAACCTTATAAAAATAAATATTTTCCAGGAGGATTATAAGAACGTGTGTTCATTATACATAGGTAAGGCAATGACTCAAGAATATGAGGTATTTTTGTACTCCAAAATTTTGATTGAGGGCTGGACATCTCTCCGTGAATTTCTCAATTCAGCAAGTGGTATCAATTTCAACTACATTTATCCCCGGCAATACTTATTAGACAAATTGCAGATAGGGTGAAAGTCCAATGAAATATCAACTCTTCATTACAGTGATGTC
>CP045893.1:4820111-4854520 GCA_013387185.1 Caligus rogercresseyi
GGCTTTTAACCCAAGTTCAAAATCTTATCCAAGAAACTCTGAATTCAAGCCCTCTTGAAATCATCACAGAACCTTCAAATATTATCATCCTCTGAGGAGGTTAGGAAAGATGGACGAAAAATAAACTACCTGTCCTTCACAAGCCACTTCAGTATCACACAGAACACAACAATTTCAATACGTTGGAATCCTCATTCGTATGGAAAAATCGAGTATAGCGTTAGTATTGAAAGTCCTGCTTTGTGCCAGTAAAACAATCCTCTTTACGAAGGTGAAAAATAATTATCCCGACAGACTTCTACGCCCATCCACTTTAAAAGAACCAAAATAAATCTCCATAACCTTGGCCCTTATTTTTAATGTCTAGAACAAAATTTGTGTCTGAAAACTCTTGGGATGTGTTTCATTTACTCCCAAGAAGGGTTGGTGGTGGATAAAAATAAATATCGGGAAAGTCCTTACGAGAAAAAAATGCTTCGCACCAAAAATGTCTGCGATAAAAATAACAAAAAAATACACTGACAATAAAGAACAAGCGAGATAAATGCCCACGACAAAAAGGCAGCTATAAATAGGTCACGAGGATTTACGCGCGATAAAATTATAGTAAACCTGTGTGCTTTTGAGAATGATTCTTTAAATGAAAAAAACACATTTCTGCTACACGATATTAAACCCCCTTCTTCCATGTTTTGTATATGTGATTGTCATTTCTGTATCACTAAGAACAAATATTTTATTTTTTTACTGGTAATGGGACTCAACGTGGAGTTCTAACTTCGTTCAAAGACTAAGACCACCTCTCAAATGTAGGAGATTGACAACAGACTTTTTTTTTCGACGACGAATGTTGGATCTTTACAACATCAATGCCTATGGACCTCAACATTGAAATCAATATTGGTGATATAAATGTAGACTATACAGGATAAATCTGCCCAACATCACCTCTTTATTTATTGCTGCTCTCAATAGACTTAGACATTCAATTGTAAAGAAATTCAAACGCTCTAGAGCGGCTTTAGTGAGGAAAAGATGTATCATGGTATGTAAGCTGACATGTCAGCTTACATATCTGAGTATGTAAGCTATTTAAAAAAGTAACTACAAAAGTATGGCCGTGGAAATATGCAATAAGCTTTTTACAAAGTTAAAAAAGAAAAAAGACTGCACTTTGGACATCATTCGAAAGCATACCAAGAAAAATGCTTTTTCAAAAATTTGATAGCCCTCCAGGATTGGAAGAAAAAGTGATAAGTTATAAAATTTGGAGTCTTTATCATACATCACCCGATTGTCTTTTTTTGGGACGGCTGCATTCGATTTCCCTTAGAAAGAGCAGCTCATATTGCATACACCTCCCTGTCCATGTCACCTCAAAATGTCATCGTTAAGCTTCTATGAGGAAGCCGAGTCTATTGCCAACGTCCATTTGAAAAGGCTTTCTCTTTTAGAAGTTTGGAGATCAAGGATAATAAAATCTCTCTCTGGAATTTATGACGGTAAAAAGTTCACGGCTCAATTGCAGATATCTGCTGGTTGTAAATCCTTCGATTTCCATCGCCTTAGTCGTGGCAACTGTACAACGACGTTGAACATGCATTTGTGGGTTGCCCGTTTGTCACAATCTTAACAAAGTTTCTGACATTCAACGTGAAGGGATTTAAGATCAATGACGACAAATATACCAAAGCAACGATCCTATTCGGTCTCTTAAAGAAAAAAGGACACAATTTCCCTAAAAGTCAGGCAATAGAATTTGCTCTGTCAAACTCCAAAGCCTACATAGCGAGTTGTTTGACAAAAAAAAGAAATTATAAACAGTCTATTCTTCAGTCTGTGATGCTCTCTGCTGCCGCCCGCTACGCCGCTCTCATTCTCAAGATCCCCTCCGTCTCGAGGATTCAAGGGTTCTTGCGGGGAACGTCATCAAACTTTATCCTTCAAAATCAAAAGAATATTTTAAAATTATGAAATAAATTGTGAAATATTTTAAATAGTTACCCTTATGATATGTTTTATTGATATACCTCTTATTTATATTTTTTTTTATAAACTATAATGTTTATTTTACTTATATTTATATTTTTATATAACTTTATATATATTATCTAAACGATAAAGGAGAAACGAAAAAAGAAAAGAAAAATGTCTTTCATTAAAAAATTAAGGATCCCAAGTAATTCACAATTTAAATTTTACAAAAGTCTCCCTAAAAACGCATTCCCTTGAAATGACAACTTCAAAATGCAAAAGCCGAATGGTAGAAAACTGGCTAACGGAATACTTGTCCAAGGGGAAGAATTTTTGGCATTTCTTATTTCGCTAGCAGCAAGATAATCGGCAAGTGAGATCAAAATCCCGAACCTGGATTGCTCATCGTGGGAATATGCAGGAAAGATAATCAAATATTATCTCTCAAAAGAATACAAGACGTTTCAAAGATGGATTTTATGAACGCATAAAAACTTTTTTCAAATAAAATAAGTTTGTATAAAAGTGTTTTTGTTCGGATATTTTATGTATTGGTTAAAATTTATAAATGATACAGTTGTATATTAACATGATTTTGTTGCTCGTTTAATTTTTGTTAGTGCATATAATTTATTTATTTGATATATAGTAAGAAATTTTGTTAGACTTATGTATAGAGTATTAATGTGTATGTAAGATGTTTATATTATATAATGTTAATTACAACTTCTCAAAATGTACAAAGTAAAAAAAATGTTTGATGTAAGACTGAACAAGTTCCTCTGTAATATTTTTTAGAGACTTTGTATTAAAATGAAATTTAGAGTTTTTTGGTTTATGACTTCCATATTCTAGGCCCATTTTCAGTAGTCAAATTATGAGCCAATCAGATAGCAAATAAAAAAGCTCGTGTTGTTATGATATTTTTGGTCCACCAAGATATCCTTGTTATCTCCTACCGTTGACCTTAAGAATCAAGCAGTATTGCATTATTTAGAATGTAATAAGATAATTGATAGTTCAACGACTTTTGGTAAGTTATGGCCGACTTAACTATCTATATTAGTAGTATCTGTTCATATTAATTTAATATATGAACAATGATGATACGATTGTGAAAAATAATATCATTTCTATTTTAGAATGGGCGTTCCGTCACGGGTCAACCTAGTGTTTCAGTGCCGGGTGTATTGAAAGATCAATAAACATCAACAGAAATATTGAGGTGCCCAAATTATAATGATGAATGGTAAAGTCTGGAATATAAATACGTACCTATAAAGTGAAGTACATGTGTTAGCATTAGATAGCCATAACGTGTTTTGAAACCCTTAATAGGTCAGAATTATGGTCAATGAGATTTGAGACCCATCAAAATTGATGTATTATTCTATAATTAGTAAGTATTTTGGGTGGAGGCAAAGCACCCCCATTCCTTTGAATATAGTTTATTTTGGTAGAGTAATATTTTATGTTTTTAAGGAGTCAATTTTCCATGTACCCATATATTAAATATTTCCCCTTAAATTTGTAAATATACAGAAAATATGTATGTTTAAAAAGATGTTGGAGGTTTGATCATGTAAATGTTTTATTATTAATAGATATTGTAGTTGATGTGGGTTTTCTTTCTTTTCATTGCCATTAGTGGTTTTTGAGGTTCTCCATGTATTATTTCGAATTTTTGTGTTTGTGAGTATTTAACTAACTTATGTATGATAATGTTCCATTCCCTCGCGGATTAAAGGTCTTTCCCTGCCAAACTTATGCTTGGAAAAACAATAAAAATAACTTGTGTTTTAATGTTTGATGTTATAATATTTTTGAAAATAGTTTATTTACGTATAAATAATATAATAACTACTGAATGTATAAAATAAAAAAAATTCAATTACACATGTAAGGAAAACTTACAGATTAATAGACTTTAAATCCTACAATTAATATAGAAGTAAGCTATTTATAAGTCTTTAAATAGTTTTAACAAGATGCGGCGATAGGAATATTGGTCAGAAGACAAAGGTCGCATGTATCGCTTTCTTAAATGATTTTTTACAGATAGAATTGAAACTGCAAGTGATGACTCCATAGCCTCACTTCCACCCGATATACTAGTAGTATATTTCTTTAGTAGAATTATAAAACTATTATGAATATGTTTTATTTATATCTACTTGATATTTGCATTCTTGTTTTCATTACAATAAAGTTTAATATAGCCTTTTATTCTTGATTATCCCAAAATGTACAAATTAATTTTTCTCTCTAATTTATATTATTACACTAGAACTACCATGCAGTCATTTTGACCGCATTTTAAAATTGAAACATGAACAAATAACGCATTTCTTTTTCAATAAGACTGATACCCGTTGACTTTTCCTAGGTCATAGTTGTTGTTCTTTTTGCAAAATTATTTTTCAATTTGATCAATGGTTTTAAAGATACAACATAAAATACCTATAACGACCATGCGGTCATTTTGACCGCAATAATCGTTACTTTATGTATACTACGTATTAGTTATCTTTTTATTATCTCCAACGGCTACAAATTGATTTCTTTAGACACATTATCCCCTTTGATTACTGAAATATGCATATGTGCATGCTGTATGACGCAGTTTCATGTTCGTACAAAAAAAACAAGAGCAGTTATTCGCAGTTTATTCTGGCTGTCATACTGAAAGATGTCTCGTAAAAAGTGCTCAATAACCATCAAATAATGGATTATTTGCAATCGATTTCGCCGTCTGTGTCTGAAGACGAAGAATGTTATAGTTCTAATGAAAGTGAATACTATCCTCAGGCTAAGGACTCCTCATCAGACAGTGACGTTGATATTTCACAAAATGAAACAACAGATGAACAGAAAGACTTGGAAATATCAACGACAACAGGTATAGCCGCTAATATTTCTTACATTTGCACATAACAAATATTTATAAGATTTTCTTAGTGCATTTTGACATTTATTTAGTACTCATAATTTTACATATATGTAACTGCTTATTTATGTTCGATTTATATAGCTACAAGTCAACGAGAATATTATGGGGAAGAGGAACATGCAACAAATGATATTCTGACTGCAAAAGATGGCACTAAGTGGGATATAGTTCAGCAACCTGACAGCCATAGCGGAAGATACGGATTGCATAATATTCTTCGTGAATCACCTGGACCTACATCACTGACCAAACGTAAAATTGTTGATGGTTGTATGCTTAGTGCATTCAATTTATTCATAGATGATTATATCATAAAACACATAAAAGAATGCACTGAAATAGAGGCAAGCTCTAAGATGGATTGTAACGATTGGTCTATATCTTACGAATAAATTTATGCTGTGATTGGAATCATGATTGCTAGAGGAGTTCTGGCCAAAGGCCAATCTGTTGAACACCTTTGGCACAAAAATTGGGGTCCCCAATATTTTAGAGAAACAATGACACGCAATCGTTTCAATCAAATCATGAGGTTTCTTCGTTTTGATATAAAATCAACACGATCTTCACGCTTGAGAACTGATACATTTGCATTGGTTTCAACAATATGGAATAGATTTATAGAAAATTGTGTAACATGTTATAAACCCCATCAAGACATTACTGTTGACGAACAACTCTTTCCAACAAAGGCAAGGTGCCCTTTTACACAGTATATTGCAACTAAACCAGATAAGTTTGGTATAAAATTTTGCTTGGCAGTTGATGCTCAATCCAAGTACTGCTTGAATGGATTCCCATATTTTGGAAAAGATGATTCCCGTCCAAACAACCAGTCACTATCGGAATATATTGTTCTCCGTCTTGTGGAACCTTACACAAGGAAAGGAAGAAATGTAACGACGTATAATTTTTTCACGTCATTGAAACTTGCTCAGAAGTTAAAAGCAAAAAAGACAACCCTTGTTGGTACTATGAATAGGATTCGTAGAGAAGTACCACAATGCATCAAATTATCTCGTGAAGATCGCTATTCGACACGAATACTAAGAAATAATCAAACAACACTAACAGTCTACCAGTGTAAACCATCTAAAAATGTTTTGTTGTTGAGCACTTTGCATAAAACTGTGGCTATGGATAATGGAAAAAGATGATTCCTGAAACTGTACAGTACTATAATTCAACAAAGTACGGTGTTGATATCGTCGACCAAATGGCCTGCTTATATTCTACCAAAGCTGGATCTCGTCGATGGCCTGTTCATGTTTTCTACAACGTATTGGATCTAGCTGGAATAAATGCAACAATCATCTACAAATTACACGTCGTGATTTTCTTCTTCAATTGTCAGAGGAACCCCAGCATCAATACATTCATGCACATAAATCAAAAGATGACCCTTCTGGAGTTGATGATAAAGACGAAGCCGAAACAAACTCAAGAAAGAGGAGGCAGTGTCATGTTAAAAACTGCAAAGGCAACAAAACTACAGAAGAATGTTGCAAATGTAAAGTACTTGTTTGTGGTAAATGTATAGGAAATATTTATAAGAAAGTAATATGTAGCAAATGTATGCAATAAAAAAAACTTTAACCTAAAATATAATAGAAAATATTATGACTAAACCTATGTTTATATTTAAATATAAGTTATTTTCAATAAATATCAATAATTTATAGCTACGGTCATTTTGACCGCATGTTGTTCTAGGAGGGTAGGGGAGCGTGGTCGTTCTAGTGTTAAAGGAAAATTGACTTCAAGGTTAAATTTGTTTAGGTATTGTTGGGCTTCATCAAACCATATATGTATATTAATACAATTATACGTTATACTTTTGTTGTATATTCAATTGTTTGCTATAATATTTGTTTTTATTATTGTTCACAACAATAAAGAATGAATACTTAGTATAATGTTAATTAAATTTGGAATTAAATATGATTGATACGATGATTATAAAATTCAATTTACAATATAGGACTTCATTCTGATATATATATATATATAAATATATATATATACGTATATATATATATATACTAATAAAAATCGCATATGAATCTATTAGAATTAAATTGATGCTGATCAAAATTGATAAAACTTTACATGTTGTTTATAGTTTAGTTGATTTGGCTGAAATTACACTTTGAATAATGTAAATTAAATATGGATATATATATATATATATATATATATATATATATATATATAAATAGGCATATATACCGGGCATGTCAAAAAATTCTTACACTTACTAAAAAAAACACGTTATAAATCGAGGTTGCGAAAACCAATTTAAAAAATTATAATGCAAGATGAAAGTAAAGATATAGTTAATCATTTTTATCTAAATATCTTCTTCCTCACTCGTAAGATGAGCGAGTAGCATAACAATCGGAAAAAGATTACAGGGGTGCTCTTTGCGGGCACACCCCAACGGAGATCTCCTTCACGCTGAACGTGTCCCACCCCACTGTATACGATGTCAAGAACGCCCTCGTAGCCGGCAGCGACCTTGAACGGAAGCCTGGCTCGGACCGGAAGCGATCCTCTACTGCATGGACGTCAAAACAGCCGTGGAGGCCGAGCCGACAATGTCCATGGCGTCCCACGCAAAGGAAATGGATGTGTCGATCAATACCATTGGCAGGATGGTCACTACTATCTGGGTCCCCAAAGACAATTTAGCGGTCGTTCTGCCTGTTCCTCACGGGATCCAGGTCCATGTCTTCTCGTCACTGAAGATGATGACTCACATGGCAGGTGCAGATTTAAGATCATTGAAGAGTCTTTGGCAGCAATTGTTATGCTACTCGCTCATCTTACGAGTGAGGAAGAAGATATAGAAATAAAAATGAAATTGATTCACGCAACTTCGATTTATAACGTTTTTAGTAAGTGTAAGAATTTTTTGACATGTCCGGTATATATATATATATATATAGGAACATTACTCATACAAATCAAAATTATGTATTTTGATATGTCCTCAAGAAATTAAATAAATAACCGCACAGCTTGGATGGTTTTGAAACCTACTATTTTGAATTGAGCTTTATTATAAATATAATTCAATTTACGCTCTTCAGATGAACATTATCTGCTTATTTCAAAGAGAAAAACTTATTTTTATATTCAATAAAATATTGGCAATCCAAAAAAGTTTATATGTGTCTTATTAAGAATTATATAAAGGAATTAAATTCTAAAAACATTTTTTAACGTTTTAAGAAAAATTATAGCTTAATAACCTTTTTATAAAATTCCATCAATTCTATTAAAAATACCAATACTTTATTAAAGCATCTAATATTAAGATATCAAATACTGAACTAATAGTTCTATATCATTTAATTTCATTGACCTAATTCATTGCCATATCACACTTTACAAAAGTTGTATTCATATGTAGTAGCTATGCAATATATAAAAGGTGGTCATATATTTTCTATATATAAAAATCCTTTGGTAGGATACCTATTTATAAGACATTTTTTTACTTGGTGAGGCTTTTGGAGAAGAAAATAGAAACACTTCTTTTATTTTTTGCAAAAAAAACCTTTTTCACCATGATGTTAGTTGTAGCAGTACAAACAAAAATAATGAAAATGCAGTAATCTTGATACATTTTTCTATTACTTTATAACCAGCACATGTGGTGGTCAGTTAAAGATGTACAAAAAAAGAAAATGCATTTTTGTATTAAAAAGGACATTAAATTCTGTGGGTGGAAGAGGAGGAGGGGTCAGCCGGGGGAGTTAAATAAAGACTCACCCAAAGAATGTAATTACACATACTATATTTGGCGGGATTATTTCTTCTTTTTAAACTGAAGGGGAAAAAAACACTCCAGAAGACTTTTCCCTAATACTTTAAAAACAAAGATCCATAGTAATGCATTATCAAATTATATATAATAATGAAAGGGAATTACCCAATTGGAGCACCCATGCCAACAATAAATTCTTGTTAGAAGTCCTCGAGACAAACTATATACCTATATATTAATTCACCAATCTCTGTCCGTCTGAATGTCCGCACGCTATTTCCTCCCATATTTATGGTCAGATTTGAACTTTGAAGGTACTTATGAAATCCTTGGGTCAAGGCGGACCTAATAAAACTATTTGCAAAGTGATGGGGCCAGAAATGAACCAGAAAAATCACCTTTTCTGATTTTACTACCTACTTTTCAAGGTAAAGAGAGGAAAAAAGAAAAAGAAAAAAGCATCTCATATGGCTTAAAACATATTCTTTGTACAAAGTGAAACTTTTTATGAGGAATGTTTGTACAAAACAGAAAATTAGAAAACCTATTTTATCTCCACAAAATCCATGAACCAAATTTGAAGAAACTTATGTAATATGAACATATGGGCGCCGTAGGCACCCAAATATGCGATTACTATATAATATGTATGTAAAATATTTGGGATGAGGCATTTATTATGTGTCTTCTTTGTAATACATTTCCATTTTGAACTTTTTCATTAAATATGATGATAAAGTCATTTAGTTTACAACAAGTATAGAGTGTCTCTTTGGTTTCATGGGAGGGCTGCCTTCATGTAGACACGAATAAGCATACTACATAGAGTTAAAACATCTCAATATACCTCTTGGAGTCTCTTTTCTATACCTGTACCCTCATCCTTGAAAGCTCTGTACGCCTTCAAAGGTCTAAGGGACTCCCCCTTCATTGGGATTTTCTTTTGTTTTCTAATGTGAATAAATGTTGAAATTACATCTCAGAGATTGTTGCATATATAATGTTAATAGCATATTAACCCTTTAGAACCGAAAGATAAAGCATGAGACTTCTTTGGCTATTTTATCTTGACACATAGAACATTTGTTCAAAATTTGAACCAAATTGAACAAGTAGCTGCTGAGAAATTTGAACGTCGAAAAATCGACGCTCAGGCTCTACAGACAACGATTTTATTAGCTAAAAAAGAATAAATGTTAATATACATTTTTTTTCTCTTTTAATTTTTACATATATGTAGATAGATGGATACACGATAAACATAATAACAATATTTTTATTTTAAATAACTTTTTATCAATTTTTCTATATATTTTCAAGTATTATTTCTTTACAAACGTAATGGTATTCTTTGAGGCTTCTAGGGTGAAGGTCTGCATTGCATTTACAAGAAGAAAAAACAAAGCTTTTCCTATACAGTGTCAACATACGTTTGTACCTTCACAATGTATGATCCAATGAATTTTTTCATAATGTATCTCGGTACATAATTCACTTTCGAAGTAATTCGTTCCCTTCAATCGATTTTTAACTTATTAATAATTCGTTATAATCAAACAATATTACCTATAAAAACGCAGTACTACGAATATAGACTTTTTTGTACTTTCCTTTGAAAAATATGTCTGTAGAGCTTGAGCGTCGATTTTTCAACGTTAGAAAATAACATAGTTTTCTCTAGTAATTAAGATGCCAAATTTGATACAATATCAGAACATTATTCGAAGAATAATGTTTAAGAAATAATTTAATCATCAATATTACTTATTGAAGGTACTTGACACCAAAGAAAAATATCAAAGAAGACAATACCTTGGAGTGGATAATTTTTGAGACACTTTCGTCGCTGTGAAACTCTTTGTCTAGATTTACAAAAAAAGGCAACAAACATAAACAATGTATCTTTACCACTAAAATACTCTTAAAACGATATCCATATTCATACAGTGCCATTTTTGCATATATTACGACTTTTTTCTTCAATTTTATAACACGTCAAAAAATCGACGCTTAAGTTTTTAATGGGTTAAGTAAAATGTTTTAAAATGCAACAGTAAACACGAATGAGAGAAGATCCATTGGATTATTTCTGCATGAACCCACTTATCTTTCCCTATTTGTAAACATACCCTTAATCTTATGTTTTTATAACTAATGATTATTTGATGGGGATGTAAGTGGAATGAATTTATGTATGATGCTTAGTTTGAAGCTAAAATATTTAATTATTACCTTAAATCACAACACTATTAAATATGTTTCTATTTTTATATACATTATTGTCTTTCGTATAGCGTATAATCACAAAAACAACAGGAAACATAGATTCCTCAATTGAGCATAATCCAGTGAGGTAAGTTGAAACTATACCAAGTAATGCAATGACGCCTTCAGCCAGATTTACTGGGGTATTGACTGAGTAACCTCTCTGTTTAGTAATCTGACCAACGACGTCAGTATCTTACCGCAAGTCACTCGTATAATCCACCTAAACTTTGTTAAATACACATTGATTTAAGGCGAATGTCTTAATATTATCTTCCTATTTTGAGCGTCAATGAAAAATATATTTTAAGAAAGTGAATAGTTTTATATGTATTCTTTTTTAATAAACAACCCCCAAGTTCCTAGGTCTTATTTGGGATACATTTTAAAGATGACTCTATCTTGACTGTCATATCTCAATGACAGCTGTTTTTCTTTTTCTTTCTTAGGTTAGTACAACATTAACGCAGTGATCTTCCATTTCCTCTGATACATGCATTAATCGGGGAGCCCTCTTCGCCATCAATTAGTGAATGTGCCTTAATAATGATAAGTAATTATGAACCTGTTATGATTACTGAAATAGATGTATTTATTTAAAAAGTTCGAATGAAGTGTCGTGTTACTAAGGGATCACGATAAGGTGAGAGGACATTATCATAAAGAGACTGATGAGCTTACCCTCTGGAATAAAAAGTAAAAACAAAATAGATAGAAAACGGAGATTGAGTTCCTTTTATCCGACATTTTGCATAAATGTGTTTGTATTTAGTTATTTATTCAGGGCTGGAGAGATGATTAACCTCAGAGTCAGATATCTGCTATTGGATTATATGGATATGAATAATATATACAGTGAGTTTTATTGTGTACAGATAGCATCGGTCTTCATTTTTTTAGTCTGAACGTATTTCTTAATGCATGACATGTGGGGTCACATTACTTAATGCAAAAAACATTGGGCTGCTTACCTTTTGAAAGTATATATGATTTAAATGTATATATAACATTGATGACAAGGAAGAATGTACCAAAGATTTATAAAATATGGGTATTAGCTAAAAAATAATGGCGATTATTTTTTTCACGGTATTAAATTTAACATTCAGTATTATTTGTCGAATAAGATTTTAATTCAGGTTGTATCTATATATTATATAATAGTCACCTATAAAATCTGCAATTAAATCACTGAAAATACAAATGATTATGTAAAGAAACCTCTATGACACTGTCGACACTGCCCTGGCAATTCTACTGCCCAACGCTGAAAAGGATCATGAATTTAAGGTATGCATAGCTGTATTCGATATTTCTGCGGCTTTTGACCTTTCGGAAGCAAATATTCTTCTGGAAAAGTTTCAGTGGATGGTGGGACCCATTAGAAAGCTGATGCTTAGCTAACTAACGGGAGAGCGGCAGCAGGTAAAATGGAACGATAAATGGTACAGTTTCCTGGACATAAAGATTGGCTGTAGGCAGGCTTTTGTGCTTGTCCCCTTACTTTTCATTCTTCTCACGGCTGACCTGCCTGATTAACTGAGAGCAACTGTCAACCCGGAAGCTAAGCTTGAAATTCTGCTTTTTGACGACAATACTACCATATATTTAATTATATATATAGGTATATATTTGTTTGTTTTCTATTAATATTTATTATTGTTATTCGTTTGTATATAAAGATATATACTTTCAGTAGCCATGAAGGCTACAGTTATATGACCTCCGAAATAAAGTTATACTACAACAACAAAACATTTTTGGGGATACTTCTTCATTATCTTAACACCCTATACATAAACGTGTACAAGAATGTCAAACAAATACAACCTATCAACCGATAGTGAAAATGAAATTCGCAGCATGAAGAAAAAGGATTTTTATTTATTATTCATTTATTATTTATCAAGTAAAAGTCATTACGCATGAATAAATCGATTCGCTTTTTTTAGAAGTTTACTCGTCTTTTTTTAGCATTTCTTCCAAGCCTTTTAAACTTTTCTACTTATAAGTTTATGTCATTCTTCTTTATTTAAAAAAAGATAAAAAGGCTTAGCACAACGACAGTCGGTAATGACGATGCCTTTGAGGGGGGGGGGGGGGAAAAGACCTTTTAAACTTTTAATATACGTAAAACCTTCATTAAAATGGCCAAAAATATATGGGAGAGATTTTTACTTTTTGCAAAGATAAGAAGTTAAGAAATCCTTTCAAAAGTTTTATTTTTTTATCAAAGGAGCCTCAAGAATGATATTGAACATTTTATAAAATACTTTTTTTTTTACTTAATTTTGAGAATCGACAATTGTCACAATGAAAATAATTGTAAAACCTTTCCAGGTTTATGAGGGGGATTCTTTTTGTCCGTTTTTCAGAATTCAACAATTTAGTGCATGGAGATCATCTTCTAAAAGTTTGAACAAAATATAAAAACGTAAAGAGTTTGCTAATTTGGTGCAATTTGTGATATTCTTATAAATAAAGACAATAACTCTTAGATAGCTTACAACCGTTTGATACCAGATTAAGTTCCGGTAAGGTGGATCTATTTTTGGAGCTGAAGCAACAAAAAAATATTTTTTAAGTATTTTAAAGGAAATAAAGCCATAGGTCCTGCCGGGATTGGTGGTCAGTTCTTTAAAATATTTGGAGAAGAGTGAATACCTTTTCTTTTAAAGTGGGCAGAGAAATGGAAAAAGTGGGTGAAATACCAAAAAATGTGTCTAAGGGTCGTATTGTTTTGATTCCCAAAACAGTGAAGGCAATTGAGATTGGAGACTGGAGGCCTATCACGGTTTTAAATTAATCGTAAAGGATTCTGGCTGGAGTAATCGCTAAGCAAATGGAGCCTCTGCTTAATAAAAAATTGGATATCACCAGAAAGGCTTTTTGAAGCAGCGCAAAATCTCCGATATAGATCGGAACTTACAGTGCGCAATAGATTTGGTGGGCTCGAATAAAAGATTTGGCGCAATTATAGCCATTGACTTTAGAAAGGCTTTCGATACTCTCTATCATCGGTGTATTCTTCGTGCAATAAAGCGATTACTTCCTTCCCGTTTCTTCAACCCAGTCCGAGCTCTTTTACTTAATGGAACTTCGACCATTACTTTGGAGGGTCTCGAGAGTCCGCCAATCCATCTTAAGCGCGGTTGTAGACAGGGATGTCCCTTAGCCCCTCTTCTGTTCGTGGCTGCAATTGAAGAATTTGCTCAGAGATTGAAATACAAATATTCGGGCATTGGAATCAATTTCGGAAAATTCAAGCATCTTCTTGACATTTACGCAGATGATGTCACACTTTATGTGGAAGGAAACTCTGAGCTTCAGCTGTGTAATAGAGTGGCCATTCTAATCTCCTTTTTTAAAAGATTTAAGAAACACTCTGGACTGGAAATCAACTGCAAGAAAACTGCTATCCTCCCTTTGGGACAGTGGTGCCCGAAAGACAATACACATATTTGGGTTGCCCAGTGAGGAACAGTCTAAACATACTCGGTACTGAGTGGAAACGCAGTGGAGATTCGGATTCAAATATATATAGTTTGGCCAACTTAATTAGAACAAGTCTAATGGAGTGGAGAAAATACAATTTTCAAACAAGAATTGATTTTTACAATGTTAAATTAGTTCCCTCAGTTCTCTACTTCGCAAACGCTTTACCCAAAATTGCCCTTTGGGTGATAGAGGAAGAGGACTCTTGGCTCCAGAAACTCTTCCACAAAAGTTATCTTCCATCCCTGAAGAGATCTAAAAACAACTCGGAGGAGGCTTGGTGCAACTTTCCAAAGTGTTGCCAAAAATCTACAAGAAATTTTCATCGATCTTTCGTGCAACCCAGAGCAGGAGTGGAGGTCAACAGTCTCTAATAGCCATATTTACTCCATTTTAATGATGAGTACCCTAGCCTCCAATGTGCTATTAAAAAATTCTCCGATATGGGCTTCATGTCAAAGAATATTATGGAGTCTTACGCCAACCTACGACTTTTCCTCTACTGTAGACATTATTCATCATAACTCCAAGAAAAGGGCCTTTTTGGGCAACATGCAACTCCCCAGAGCTTGGAATTAGACGCCTTTAGAACAGAAACTTTCACCATCCACGATTTCAAAAAAGATGTAGACTGTGGTCTTAGAGCGGGAAAGTTTTACTTCCCACTTCTTAGAGCAGCTAGGCTTCATACATCCCCTACTCCTTGGCATATTAAATTAAGTACAAGGCCCGGACCCGACGAGGACGCTAAGTAAATCTGCCGGGTTTTATTCAAGACCTAAATCTTCCGCAAAGATGGGAAAAAATAATTTGGAATCAACCAACGTTAAGGATAGCAAAAAATTCACCGCACAATTTCAAATCTCTACCGGTTGCATCTTTTTCAACTTTCCTTGTAAGGACTGCGGAAAAGTCTATAATTCGATCATTCACGCTTTCGCTGATTGCCATGCCCTGTCATATCTTCGTGCTTTCGTCACCCATAACATAAGTCATTTATACAGCTCTGAAAATGAGGCTAAGTTTTTATCGGCCTATATCCTATTTGGTAATCCTCTGAGGGCAGCGACTGCATCTCCTGAGTCCAAGGCTCTGAGTTTTGCACTTGCTAGCGCTAAAGCTCACATCGCTGAGTGTTTAACCTCCAATACACTCATTCGTAATGAGTCGTTTAAAAAAATATTTATTTCTGCGGCTGCAAGATATGGAGCCTTTGCCCTCAAGATTCCACATTCTAAGAAAGTGACGTTATGGGACTTCGCCGCGGATATCGTCAAAGTTTTTCCTCAGTGGTCCTGTCATTTTTACTCTCGTTTGAGACTCATTGTAAGAAGATATAAGAGGACTTCAAATGACATCATCGAGGGAGCCGTGCAATAAAGATGTGCTTATATACTATTTACAATTTTTTTCTTCCTGTATTTCGTGTACTCACTTCCACTATATATAATGTAGATTATGATGTTTTAATGATGTGATGGGTTTTGCCTCAGAGGGTTAATTTTAAACTACAATGTTTATTTATGATTTTTTTTAATCACAACCCTTCTTGCTTTTTTATTTATTATTGTATATATTATTTTATGTATGATTTTTTAAATAAAACCCATTATTTAAAAATATATATAAATATAGTAATATGAATTGCAAATATTTTTTTTGGTGTATGATATTGTCCTTTTTTACCAGGTAAGTCTTTATATATATATATTATTATAAATCTATAGGAGTTCGGAGGTGAACGGAAAATTGCCAACAAGAAAATGTCATTCATCAACTTTATAAAATGCTTCATTTTTGATATAGCCCTTTCAACAATGCGATTTACGTCCCAGCTTTACATGATAATTGATGATGAAAAACAAGTTTTAGGGTAACACTAATTACAACGTTAGCTTAATTGTGGAATCATTTGTTCCGGCAATAACGCCAACGTTACGCGTTAAATCCACCGTCAATGTGACCTACGTGCAATTTTCCTTTTAACCTCTAAATGGCGTACCTTTTTTATTATCTAAAAAGAACCACTTTGAAAATAGTGTGGAAAACTCTTGTAGTAAAATCATGGAGTAGCACAGCTTTATTTGATCTAATTTTATATATGTAAAATTTTGATGTAATAAAATTTATGTGCTTTTGATGAACAATATTCATTTTAAATATATAAAGTACATTCATCCTTTTTCAAAACAGTTAAAAAACAAAAATAAAATATATTAAATTCGGAGAATATTTAAAGAACATACACATCAATAAAGTATTATGCAGAGATAAGAAGGTTCTCGATCCTTTCGCTGCAGATAAGGTATTTGATTGATCATTGAAGTATGGTTTACAAACAAAGTCGTATATGAGGCTTCTAAGCAATCCAGGAGGAAGAAATTCACCCAATTGATTTAGTTGGTCTACTTTGATCACAAGCATAACTTAAGTTCAGTCCAGAAGCTTATACATGCCCAAAGGTAAATAATATGAATGTACTATTTTTAAATATAACTATTGGTCCTTGAAGCTAAGTTAATTATTTCAAATGATGAACAGATATATCTCCGAAGTATTCCCTATATCAAGACATGCACTTTAAATTTCATAGCCAAATATTTTAATAATTTTATGATGTTGCAGTACTTTCTGCACATATATATGCCTTTATTTTTTCATCATGTAAATATGCATTGTTTGTTTCACTGTAGGCAATACAAACAAAATATATATTTTCGAAAAACAATTTTGGCTTTATACTCTTCCCTTGTATGTGTACATATATCGTTTTGTATATAGATATGCTAACTCTAATGGATCCATAGTTACTTTAATTTATATTAATAATCAGATGACAATATTTTGCTAAATATATATTTTTTTATTTTCAATTCTGTTTACCAGTAGATAAATGTATACTAATCATATAATATTTTACTAAAATATCATCTCAATGACGAATCTTTGAGCAATGAACTGAAACTTCACTTAGCTGTTTGTAAGAAGAATCAGAATTAAAAGTATTTGATAGCATTTAAAAAAATCAAATTTTCAATGTGGACTCCTATTTTTTATTTACAAATGTATATTAGACTTCCTTCGATGTTAGTTTATTTCGACGTCCATGGTGTTTGAGAGACATTTTGAACTCACAAAACAATATATTATTTTAAAAAAGTTTGTGAGTAGTAGAAAAATGCTCTTGATTTTACCCCAGTAGTTAAAAGGCAAAGAAGACGATAACTTTGTATCTGATTTACCTTTCTGTTATTACGTTGGTTAAAGTAGTGACAGTAAATATGATGGTAGTTTTTTAAGCTTTACTATAAGCAAAACATATACATATATGTATTGAAATATGCATTCACTCAAATAAATATACAAACTACGCTATCATCTATATTACTGCAATACCAAAATATTTATTATTAATATACTTTTTCAACATAAAATGTTTTTTAATGCAGAAACATTTATTTATTATTCATCATATAAATATCTAAGCTACGTATAACCATTTCAAACAATTTTTTTTCACAGTAGTCCAATAATTTATATAGTGCAGTACAATAATATTTAGTAAATGTACATTTTCATCCAAAAATAAATATTTATTTTCTTCTTTCTAACAGATCTAAGACTTCATACTCTAATATAGTAAAATTAAATGCAAAGATAACCATGAAAATAAAAGTTTAATATAACTAAAACATCAAACAAGGAGAGAAACGGTGGGGACCAGGGACTTATAATTACTCAGCATGCAAATAGCATGCTACAAAATAGTTTATCTTGGATAAATCAAAGTTATTGTTGTTGTTGTTATGATATATTTCGAAGCTCATATAACTCTAGCCTTCATGGCTAAAGAAAAAAATATATATATTTATAAAAAAGCAAAATAATATTAGTAAAGAAAAACTAAAATCAAAATATTTTTTAATAATTATATGGCCATTTAAGATCTAGACAGGCCTGCAAGAGTCTTTGCCACTCTCCTGGCACTTGATACCATGCATGTCTCTCTGTGACGTAGTTCGCAGAAGAGGGCTTCTTGAGGCTTATTGAAGAACTATGGTTACGCTCAAATTCAATTGTGTCATATATGCTACCATGGAAAGGAATGATTATCTTTTGAAATGAGTTTTAACATGGATGTGCTTTGCATTGCTTGTGAAATGAGAGTAAGAGTAAACCAATACCCCAACGATATGAATATCATATAGTTGTACTAAAGGTTATAAGAGAAAAAATTGCTGTTTCATTTATTTGCCTTGATTATAACAAGATTAGTGTAGGATCAGAGCACAAAATATTTAGCTTTTTTAAAAGGAACAGAGCGTCAGGTACAAAAAAACATTTGATCCTTTATGATACATTGGACTTTTGTCTCATTTTTTTTAAATATTTATAGTTTATATATATTTATAAGATATATATATATATATATACATAAGAGTAGGGAACTATATTTGCAAAAGTAGAGTTGAAATTCTTGACATTGTCTGGGAGAGGTAAGGAATGTACCAAATTAATTGGCGGATAATCAATGCTGATATCTACAAAAATATCAAATTAATAGCTGACCCTTCTATGATCCAACAAATAGTTGTCTTTCAAGGGAACCTTATTAAGCTGAGATTTGCCGGTGCTAGAATGCAGTGCCAGAATTGTTTCAATTTTGGTCACCTTAAGCACTACTGCACACATAAAAAAGTTCGCCTCTTTGATTATGAAAGGTCCTTGAGGTTCTTTATCTCAGGGGGCTTAACTTCAGGGGAATTGCTAAAAAACTCAGATAAGTCTGATGTGACAATTCCGCCAAATGGGGAGGGATCTACAGCGGAAGATAATGCATTGCCAATGGAACCGGAAAGCGTAATACAGGGACTAGACAGTACGCCTGAAGTTGAAGTTTTATCAGTTTCTCAACAGCGTAAAACAACTACTTTAGGAAATGGAGACCAGTTAATCAACGAGGAGTCCGAAGATATTGGACTTCCCTCAGAGCCTAATACTGGTTCAGAAGCGATGGAAGAATCAACAGAAAATCAAATTATTGAAGTTTCCTCCGAAGGTGATGCTTCAGAGGGGCCAAATGAGGAAACCACAAGACTGGAAGTTTCAGTTCGCCAACCGTTGGAGACAGAGCTCACTACAAATTCGAAACTACCGGAGAGACCTCGTAAGTCGCATTTAGACGCTAGCAAAGTTCTGACATCGCGAACAAGATCCCAATCTACTAGTAAAAGGGAGAGATCTGTCTCTCATGGTTCCCCTGAAAGGAAAAGAACACAGTCAAAACTCCATAAGCGTATTTAATGGCTGCATCGCTTAGTTTATTTTCCACAGTTTATGAAAAACCCTCTTCAAAATACGGATCAACTAAAGGTCTCAGACTTCTTTTTTAAGTCGTTCAGAAACACTTCAGGGCCGTCCATAGGTCTGAAAAAAATTGTATCCTTAAATTGTAGAGGAGGCATGGGACGTAACGCTCGTCATGCCCTCATGAATCGTATTCTATGTATGAAGCCTGATATAATTTGTCTACAGGATATAAAGGCCTGGCATGCAACCTCATGTAATCTCTCATGTTTTAAATGCCTACCTCATACCTACAAAAGTTATTTTACTGGAACTAATTTTAAAAGAGGAGTTCTTACACTTGTATCAAAAAGTTTAGATGATTCGATTTGTGTAAAGGAATTCTCAAATTCAAGCGATTGGCATAAAATCATTGTCACCTGTTCCGGTTTCTCATTTGCTTTGATAAATGCTTATGGACCAAATAACAAAGCGTCTTCCTTTTTTCAATCCATCATCAACAATTGCAAAAATGATAATTCACCTCTTCTTTTAATTGGTGATATGAATGTAGATGTTGACAAAGAAGGCGGGCATTATCCAAACAAGGATATCCTTAACAAACTATTCTGTCAATTCAATCTGATTGACATCTTGAGGATAAAACTCCGGAGGAAACTGTGTCCTGGAGGAGAGGAGCACTGACTTCAAGATTGGACCTCGCTCTTGCTTCCCCTTATTTATACAGATTAGTTGTGAAAGCCCATTATAGACCAGAACCGAGTTCGGACCATAAGCTTGTAGATATAGCTTTCCGTAACCATTCTTATGTTCAATCATTTAGATTGCAAAAGTGGATTTTAAACGACGATGAATTTCAGAGCCGCATGAGAAATACATTAATTCGTGATTTTAAGCCTAACTTTTCAGCATCAAAAGCCATGAGACATTTTAACAATATGATTATTTTAACCACTAAAAAATTTGCCTTCGACTCCAAATCTGCTCGTGAAAAGTTCCAAAGGGATGTGGACGACGTTTTAGATAATGGTTCTATCTTTTTAAGGAGCTACACCTCTGATATAATAAATACTTTAAGATTGGCCGAAGTTTGCGAGGAGGACATGAGAAGTAAAGTTTTAAAAGAAAACAGTCATGTCCAACGCCTGAAACGAATAAAGAAGGACGATGACAAAACTCCAAAACTGAAAAAGATTTTATACAATGACAAGATTTTAACCAACATAAAAGATATCCTTCAAGCTTTTAATGAATCATTTCAGTCCCTTGTCGGAGTCAGAGGCCCCAGACTTCCCGGTAGAAAGAAGGGAACCTACTGTGCACTCTTTACAAAGGATAATATACATGAGTATATTTTTAAGTATTTTAAAGGAAATAAAGCCATAGGTCCTGCCGGGATTGGTGGTCAGTTCTTTAAAACATTTGGAGAGGAGTGTATACCTTTTCTTTTAACAGTGGGCAGAGAAATGGAAAAATGGGTGAAATGCCAAAAGATGTGTCTAAGGGTCGTATTGTTTTGATTCCCAAAACAGTGAAGGCAATTGAGATTGGAGACTGGAGGCCTATCACGGTTTTAAATGAATCGTACAGGATTCTGGCTGGAGTAATTGCCAAGCAAATGGAGCCTCTGCTTAATAAAAAAATTGGATCTCACCAGAAAGGCTTCTTGAAGCAACGCAAAATCTCCGATATAGCTCGGAACTTACAGTGTGCAATAGATTTGGTGGACTCGAATAAAAGATTTGGCGCAATTATAGCCATTGACTTTAGAAAGGCTTTGATACTCTTTATCATCGTTGTATTCTTCGTGCAATCAAGCGATTACTCCCTACCCGTTTCTTCAACCCAGTCCGAGCTCTTTTACTTAATGGAACTTCGACCATTACTTTGGAGGGTCTCGACAGTCCGCCAATTCATCTTAAGCGCGGTTGTAGACAGGGATGTCCCTTAGCCCCACTTCTGTTCGTGGCTGCAATTGAAGAATTTGCTCAGAGATTGAAGTACAAATATTCGGGCTTTGGAATTAATTTCGGGAAATTCAAGCATCTTCTTGACATTTACGCAGATGATGTCACACTTTATGTGGAAGGAAACTCAGAGCTTCAGCTGTGTAATAGAGTGGCCATTCTAATCTCCTTTTTTAAAAGATTTAAGAAACACTCTGGACTGGAAATCAACTGCAAAAAAACTGCTATCCTCCCCTTGGGACAGTGGTGCCCGAAAGATAATGCACATATTATGGGTTGCCCAGTGAGGAACAGTCTAAACATACTCGGTATTGAGTGGAAACGCAGTGGAGATTCGGAGTCAAATAAAAATAGTTTGGCCAACTTTATTAGAACAAGTCTAATGGAGTGGAGAAAATACAATCTTCAAACAAGAATTGATTTTTACAATGTTAAATTAGTTCCCTCAGTTCTCTACTTTGCAAACGCTTTACCCAAATTGCCCTTTGGGTGATAGAGGAAGAGGACTCTTGGCTCCAGAAACTCTTCCACAAAAGTTATCTTCCATCCCTGAAGAGATCTAAAAAACAACTCGGAGGAGGCTTGGTGCAACTTTCCAAAGTATTGCCAAAAATGTACAAGAAAATTTTCATCGATCTTTCGTGCAACCCAGAGCAGGAGTGGAGGTCAACAGTTTCTAATAGCCATATCTACTCCATTTTAATGATGGGTACCCTAGCCTCCAATGTGCTAATAAAAAATTCTCCGATATGGGCTTCATGTCAAAGAATATTATGGAGTCTTACGCCAACTTACGACTTTTCCTCTACTGTAGACATTCTTCACCATAACTCCAAGAAAAGGGCCTTTTTTGGGCAACATGCAACTCCCCAGAGCTTGGAATTGGAAGCCTTTAGAACAGAAACTTTCACCATCCACGATTTCAAAAAAGATGTAGACTGTGGTCTTAGAGCGGGAAAGTTTTACTTCCCACTTCTTAGAGCAGCTAGGCTTCATATATCCCCTACTCCATGGCATATTAAATTAAGTTCAAGGCCCGGACCCGACGAGGACGCTAAGAAAATCTGCCAGGCTTTTATTCAAGAGCTAAATCTTCCGCAAAGATGGGAAAAAATAATTATGGAATCAACCAACGTTAAGGATAGCAAAAAATTCACCGCACAATTTCAAATCTCTACCGGTTGCATCTTTTTCAACTTTCCTTGTAAGGACTGCGGAAAAATCTATAATTCGATCAAGCACGCTTTCGCTGATTGCCCTGCCCTGTCGTATCTTCGTGCTTTCGTCACCCATAATATAAGTCATTTATAGGCTCTGAAAATGAGGCAAAGTTTTTATCGGCTTATATCCTATTTGGTTATCCTCTAAAGGCAACGACTGCATCTCCTGAATCCAAGGCTCTGAGCTTTGCACTTGCTAGCTCTAAAGCTCACATCGCAGAGTGCTTAACCTCCAATACACTCATTCGTAATGAGTCGTTTAAAAAATATTTGTTTCTTCGGCTGCAAGATATGGAGCCTTTGCCCTCAAGATTCCACATTCTAAGCTAGTGACGTTATGGGACTTCGCCGCGGATATCGTCAAAGTTTTTCCTCAGTGGTCCTGTCATTTTTATTCTCGTTTGAGACTCATTGTTAAAAGATATAAGAGGACTTCAAATGACATCATCGAGGGAGCCGTGCAATAAAAGATGGTCTTATATACTATTTACTACAATTCTGTATTTCGTGTTACTCACTTCAACTATATATAATTCAGATTTTGATGTTTTAATGATGTGATGGATCTTGCTTCAGAGGATTAATTTTAAACTACAATGTTTATTATCACAACCCCTCTTGCTCTTTTTATTTATTATTGTATATATTATATTATGTATGATTTTTAAATAAATGACCCATTAAAGAAAGAAAAAATATCAATGTCTGGCGAAATTGGAGCATACAGAATAGGATTGACGCCTACAACTCACAAGTTGTAGCTTTCGTACTATATAAGGCAGCTGCTTCTCCTGTATTTGCTGGAAAAGCCGTCACTGAGGAAGAAAAGTGGCTCAATAAACTCTTCCACAGATCTTATTTAGAGACCATAAAAACGCCCTGCAATCTTCTTGGGAGTGGGATTGCCCTTTTATATAAAATAATTCCGAAAATATATACCAAGATTTTCATTGATTTGTCTTCCATTCCTTATCAGGAGTGGAGAAGACTCCCTGCCTTCAACCCTCTTTTATGTTGGGGACAGTTATAATGTTGCTATGATATATAGTTTGATCATATTTAATTTTAAAAACCCTTATGTAGAACATTATCTCCATAATAAAGTAAAACATGTTTTTAAATATACCGAATGTATCATGATTTTTACTGAATTAAATAAGGCTATTTAACCTTAATTGTCTTAAGTGCATAATTAAGTTCAAAACAACTTTTCTACTTTAATATATTTGAAAAAAAACTTAAATATATTTGGTAGTCCAATTGAGAACTCAAGATTTTGTTTAGAAAATAATAATTTTTAAGGAACTTTTAAAATATAAAGAGTAAAAATATTTTTAGGTACTTTCTTTTAACATATATAGTGCAGGAAGATAAAACTCAATAGTATGCTAAACTCTAATTCTAGATAGAGATTATATTTCCAAGTAAATGATATTTGTATAGTGCCTAGTCCCTACTAATCATAAGATGAATCACAAATATTGGTATCTCGTCACTAGGGAACTGCTCGGATATACAAATACAGAAACAACTTGGTTTTTGTTATTCACAGCTTTGTTCAGCCAAACATTAAGGTTACCCAGGTGTGATAATTGGATTTCGAGTGGATAAGGGGTAAAACTTATGTTTATAATCCATTTAAATACTTCTGCATAACCAAAGAAGATATTTCTGAGCCTTTGAGTAACGAATAGAGAGAAAAAGAAATTTCCATTGACTCTGCCAAGTTATTTATAAAACAAATATCATTGGTTCTGAATGTGGTTTGGCTAATATATATACAGGGTGTAAGCGCAAATCGTGCACAAATGACCTAAAGTAGGATAATTATAAATCGAGGGAGCTCGATAGCCGTGCGTGTTAAGGCGTGTTCAACTCTCAATGTTGGGGGCGCAGGTTCGAATCCCGAGAGGGGATGGTCATTTTTGGTCTACCTCATTGATAAGATCATAGGTTCGATAGACTAATTATAATGCTATAATGCTTATTTATGTCCTATGGGATGCAATTCTATCGAACCATATAGGCAAAAAAAAATATATATATATATAAATGTAGCCTAAACGAATGGGACCACAGTAATGTATGTAATTTATAGATTAATTGTGCACTAAGGAAAAGTCTTTAAATGTGTTACTGACATTTTTTTGCCATTTGAGGCACAAGTAAAGTCATATTTGACATTGACACGTTATATAGAGAAAAAATAGTTATTTTTTATCATAGCCACTTCATAGCTGTATCTTAAATAAATTATTTAAAAAATACCAAATATATTTTTTTCTTTTTTAAAACAAAAATATTTAATGGATTTCACATTTTCAAATAAATTCGTATAATTCTCGTTGCAGAGATTTAAAGTAAGGATGCATCAGTTCCATTAAGTTACACAATGGCCTACTAAATATTATTGAACTTTATTTTTCGGATTGTCATTCCTAATGAATAAGCACTTTGAGCACATTAAATTGTATGTCATATATTTTTACTTCATTTATACAAACTTAAACAAACAAAGTTATAGAAGCTAGCTTTAGACTAGAAGATACCGAGTTCAAGCTAACAAAACTCCTAGTTGAGTCAACGCAACGCATTACAAGAAATGCACATTTTCCCTTCAGCTTGTTGTATGGACTTCTTGGTCCTCTTAAGAGGTCTATACTTTCCTAAACAGACAGGATTTAGTTTTTTGGTATGTAACTGGTAATGAAATTAATAAACAGTAAAAAAAGTATTTCCCATTCAATTAAAAATAACAAATAAATTTCAAAAATATTTAGAATCATCCCCCATTCGCAACTTCATATATTTCAGTATCCAAACATAATGGATCGACCCAAAAAGGCAAAAAAAAAAAAAAACATCATGCTTATTGTGCTTAAAATGTTTTCCTTCAAATATTTTAACAAAATATCTTGAAGATAAATTAGCTTTATTTAAAGATTTCTCTAAAATATAAATACTTTATATACCAAAATAGTTCAAAAGAAGTTAGTCCAATTTAAACAATAAATCGTATTACTAAAACTAGGATACGATATATATTAGGCTAATCATTATGTTCCTCAAAAGTTGATCACTTTTTTGTCTATGAGGTTCAATTCATTTGCATCTGAGAAGCAACGAAAAGGCACTTTAGAACTTTTTCATTTATATTTAATCAAATATAGATAAGTACATAAACGTAGCAAAAACGCCTCCTGGAAGAAGAAAGCCAATGGCAAAAAGTGCTTTTTGATCATAGATATTACCCACTTTACAAAGACAAAGATCAGAACTGGGAGGAGGACTGTTGTTGCTTCGGAACGTATTACCAAAGATTTATACAAAAGTTCTAAGAGATGCATATTCAAAGCCACCAAAAGAATGGTGGGGTTATGTGACAGACTCTATTATATTCACTCGACTAATGTTTGGTAGCAAACTATCCAACAAGTATATTGCCAAACATTCAATAGATTGGGCAGCTGTCTAAAGGATAATATGAAAAAAAAATATTTCGATTATAGTTCAACTATCGATATAATCCACCGAAATTTGGAGAAATTTTTTTTCTTCAAAAACCTTCCTTATCAGCCAGAAAAGTTGGAGGAGATTGCCTTTGAAGAAAACTCGCTTATATATTCTGATATATCAAAACAGTCAGTTTTTGTATCCGGAAGATTTTATTTTCCACTTCAGATTGGAGCAAAAATCCATATTCCCCTGGCTCCTTGGTATGTGGAATTTCCACAAAAAGACAAAGTCTCTAACGATGCTTTGAATGCCACCCAAAAATCAATGAATTTTTTTGATCTCCCTAAAGTGTGGGAGAAGAGGATCTTACATTCCTTGAGAGGGATAAATGATGGCAAGAAGTTTACTTCTCACTTCAAATATCTGCAAACTTAATTAGTTTCAGAAACCATTGCAAAGATTGTGGAAGATTATACACGATATTAAGCACGCGTTTTACGACTGTCCTGCTTTGAAAATCCTAAAAGAATTCGTACTTTAAATGCATCGAACATTGGGGACTTCGAGGTGGAATTTTTGGGAGCATACATCCTATTCGGTTTTCCGTTGAGATCGAACTTGACCAACAAAGAAAGAGCAATCAGGGCCGCAATAAGTAATTTCAAAGCTTATATATCTCTGAAGCTTACTGGAGAAGAGATTATCGAAAGCAGCAAGCTCCGAGCAATCCTAATATCAGCGGCAGCCCGGTACACAGCTTTTGCTCTAAAGATTCCGACTCTCGGTGGAGGATCTTGGGATAACGCATTCCGTACTCGTCAAATACTTCCCGTCAACTTCTCAGCACTACGTCAAGGCCATCAGAATAATTATGAAAAATTATAATAAATTTAAAAAAGAATCTTAGTTTTTACTATAAGAAAATTATGTATTGTGTTTTCCTTTTGCTACGTTTTTAGATTTAAATGTCAATAGAATTTTAAGGTCTTACGGGGTATATTATTTTAAAACTACAATGTTTATTTATGTTTTTACCAAACACAAATCTCCCCCTTTTTATATCTATTTTTATTTTATATTATTGTATTATATGAATTAAATAAAGAACCTTTGCCATGAAAAAAAATTAGGTTCGATAGAATAATTATAATGCTATAAGGCTTATTTGTATCCAGTCGGATGCAATTCAGTCGAACCATATAGGCAAAAAAAAAACTTGTTGTAACCTAAAAGTAATGTAGCGAAGAAGTACAATAGAGGAAACCAACTTTCTTTTATTTAAAAAATATATATTAAAAGCCATATACAGTCCACAGTGACAAAGTTGTCCTTATTTGCATTATTGATTAAAAATTGGAGCATCTGTGGATTTCAGCATGACTAAAGTATAATTGCCCAAATGAATGTTTCGAGATATTATTTAAGATATTTAAGGTCAATGAAGAAAAAACAAATTAAAAAATATATATAACTAGTAATAAAAACACAATAAAACATGTAAGAAAATGGTAACCGGACTTTATGGAGACAGTGGACTTTATGGAGACAGTGGACTTTATGGAGACAGCTTTGTATCCATATATTTTATGTCTCCATATAGTCCAAAAATGGACTATATAACGACAGTTAATTGTTTACTAAGACAACTAGTTCGAACTCTTTTTATATTAGCATGACGCATTAATATTTTTAAATATATATTCAATTGATCCAAAACGTTCAAAATGTCCACTAACGTTGTTCCTATTCGTGGAAGTTATATCAGGAAGTCCAATCCCTGTTATGAAGTTTTTCAAAGCAGCCCTAAGTACGTTTTCTCTTTCTTTCTCACTCTAAGCTGTTGTTATTCTCTTTGTTTCTTTCCGTTGTCTTGCCTTGCCATTTTTTTCCTCTTCCGGTTCGAACTCCCAATATTATCGTTACGTTCATCATAGCTATAAAATGAGATTAAATGAGCATGCAATCAAATATGTATAGCCTTTTTAACATTATTTAAGTAAATGCTAATTAAGGAAGGCCTCTGATGCCTTATTTAACACATTTTTTTCCTTTTTTTGCTCAAGTGTAAAAATGATATCTCCGATATTTGGGGTGTCCGATAGTTGGAACATATATGTCACTAAATCTGTCTCCATATAGTCCGTGTCTCCATAAAGTCCATTTGGGGACTTTATGGAGAAAGTGATTTGATTGGCTGTCTCTATATAGTCCACTGTCTCCATAAAGTCCGGAACCTAAGAAAATAACACCAAATCCGCTTTTTAATACATATTTCATTGGCCGTAGGACGCAGATTAAAGGAAATATCGCATAAGACTAACCGGTAGCATTGCTCCTTGTTGAGCTCATTTATTATAATGTCATACAGAAAAATAGTCGACGAATGAAGGGCAAGCCGAAGAAATCACATTATTTTGATTGCTTTCATTTATAACGATCATACTTTTATTATATACGATTCTGGACTCGAGATTTCAACTTCCAAATATGTTTGAAATGATATTAATTGTCGTAGTGAGACATGTTCCATCTGATTTAGGCCCGACTCTTTTACTAAACACTGTAATAGCAAGGAATGTTTTACCGGTACGACATTATGGTTCAATTTCAGCCAAGAATATACCTAATATTGGGGTACAACTTATATGGGTCCCTGCATTCATAATAAGTTGGTTTGAACTTGTTAGGAAGCTTAAAAACATTTAGGTACTCCTAGAATGAGAAATTTAAAAATATCCTCTAGGAAGCATCAATTTATTATTTTCAAAATTTATTTACTTCTTATATTTGTTTATTAATAACTTTATTCGATTATAGTTATTTCATATGTAGGTATATATAATTGTACGTTATAGTTTATCATTTAAACCCTTAGCTAAAGTCAAAACGTATTGAATCCACAAATTAATATACAAATAATCAAAAGCAATCACAACTAAAGGCATATATACACTCAGAGAGTGTGTACCTCCGCCGATCCCCACAACATTCCCATTCAAACATTCTCCCTTTCACACGCCCGATTTTCTATCTCTAATCATTGTTTACTCTCTATTAGCTCATTTTGCATATTAAAAAGCACTCAGAGACGGGAAGAGGAAGAAGTTTAAGCTACGTCACTGGGTTAACATAGTCCTGAGCTGATAAATGAACAAAAATACGTCAATGAATATTTTTTTAGCGTTGTTCTTTCCTACTCCCTGAATAGAGACCCCCATTTCATTTAGTATTTTGCTCATTTTGCATATTAAAAAAGCACTTAGAGATGCAACAATTTAATCACTTGTTCCTTTTGCCATTTCCAACAACTCCACAAAGTTTCATTCGAATCCGTTCAGTACTTTTGAGTTATCCTGCTGACAAACCAACAAACTAACAAACCAACAAACGCCAGTGAAAACAATACCTCCTTCGGCGGAGGTAATTAAAAACAAATCAAAGAACAAAAACTTAATGTATAACAAGTAAAGTTCATAAATGTTTAATGTTAAAGTTTAAATTTGGTTTTCAAATGTGAAAACCCTCAATTGCGTATTTCATCGTTAATTGTTCATTCAACAATGTGGATTAAGGTCCATAATTAAAAGAAATGAAATTAATAATTGCAAGATAATCAGGTTAGACATAAATATACTACAATAAGTCTAAGAAGACTTGAAAGTAATAATAAAATCTCTATAATAATAAAACATTTTTAACAAATATTGATAATTAAAGAATGATTCAGATGGCTGGTAAAATATATAAGCAATCCCCCTTATTTCTTCTCATCTCAAGGCTCACACAGATCATTCCATAGTTATGAAGAGACGGACAAAAAAAATCCTCTAAAAAATTTCTGACTTGTCTTGTACCTGGGTCTATTTATTAGCATACATAAATCTTCGAAAATATCCCCTTAAACGACAAAGTAAACGTAAAGAGTCTTATTGAAGAAGTAATATAAAAATATTAAAGCATTGTATATATTTCGGAGTAAAATCACAATTAGTTTGTTTAAAAAAATAGGATGAATTGAATGATTTTTTATGAATAAAAGTAGTTTTGTGCTTTTTGTTACAAAACAAATAAATTTAAAACTTGAATACCTGGTCTTTATACGAAAACAAAGTATACCTATATGTGCGAAGATAGATGCTTAGCAAATATTCGCTATTGCAAATATAATGCATTTATTTTGTAGGCCTCTCTAATAATACTTGTATTCTTTTAAAAAGTAAATGAAGCATATTTTAGGATTTTTTAAATAAACGATCCAACTTCCACAATCAATCACCCTCGATTGAACATTTCGTCCGTCCTACTACAAACTCTTACCACAATATATATCTACTTTTAGATACGCAAAGAATACAAGAAACCATCAAGTAAATATTTTAAAAAGATTTATCGCCTCCCCCCCCCCCCCCCCCCCCCCAAAAAAAAAAGTCATATTAGCTATAGATATAATTTTATATTATTTAATCGTTAGAAGTTAAAAATATAGCAGAGTCTTTTATCAAGAGCTTGGCTTGCCTCTTTCCTGGGAAAAAGGATTCTCCACTCTACGCAGGGCATTGTAGACGGGCTAAAATTTACTGCCCAATTTCAATTTCAGGACAATTAATAAAATTTTATTACCCCTGCAACAATTGCAGTTGCTTATACAACAATATCTTACACGCATTCGTTGACTGCCCATCGCTATCATTGGTGAGCAGTTTTTAAAACTTAATTTAACTGAAAATAAAATAATTTCCCCTATTATTCTAAAGGCCTATATTCTATTCGGGCCATACAAAGTGAAAAAAAGTTCCCCCTCTAGTCATAAAGCTCTAAACGCAGCAGTAAGCAACATCAAATCATTAATTGCTAAGCAACTAACGGTAACTCTTATGTGGAAGCTGAGGACCTGAGAGCGATCATCCTTGGTGCAGCGGCTTGTTACGAGGCGCTCGATGTTAAAATTCCTGACCCTGGTTCTCCTTCTTGAAATGGGCGGGAGATATTGTACAATTGTGCCATCTCGCTCAGGAGTATACCTGAAAGCTCTGAAGAGGCTTTTTAAGACGTCATCGGAATTTTTAAAGAATAAATAAACGCTGTTTCGTCCATGTATATAAGGTTATAATCTCTTGACAGTAAATATGTTCAACAATGTTCATTCATGTTATTTATTTTTACGCAACTGTCAAGAGTATTTTTTATTTATTTATTTATAGTTGTCTGTATTTTAGTGTAGTTATTTTTTACACTGTTTTATAATATTTGATAGCCAAATAAAGAATTTTATAACCGTAAAAAAAAAAAAATAATAATTTATTATGTTGTTTACTAAATATGTAAATTGATATTGAAGTTTTTCATACTTTAAACCTATCACAACATATAGGTACCCTTGAAGCAAATAGCTCAATGTAGTGTATATTTCATCCATGTGTGAATAAATGGTCGAAAATATAATATTAAAAGCTTAAATGTACTAGCTAAATGTTTTTTAATAAGTTTAAAAACAACATAGTTATCGACAAAAACTTTTTAATGAAACCTCCAATTTTAAGAGGTAATAATAATATATAAAATGTTGCCATTAAAGAGTGTATGAGACAATTTATAATTCGCACTTACAAAATCAGTTATTCCAATATATATTAAACAGTAGTAAAAATATTAGATCATACTTTTCAATATATTATGCCAAAGAATTTTCTTAAATATTGAAAGATTCAAATTAAATATACTTTTTTTAAATTACATTCAATAGTTTATTATTGTTTGCATTATAAAATGTACATATTTTAATATATAAATCTATGAAAATATGAACAATTTTGTTTTTTAAATTTTATATAAGTTATGAACGACTTTGGATGCTTGATGTGAAAGCTAAAGTTCCAATCTATCACAGTTTTGACCCTGCAAATGTTGTGTAGAAACTTCAAAGATACTCATATATAGCATCCGTCAAGTCATCTGTATTGATATCTTGATTGATTCTCTATTGTTTTTGGAAGTTTTAAAAGTAACATTTTCAGGTTAACAATTAAATTTTCGCATAATAGATGAAGTCTTTCAGTTCATTAGAACGTAGAGAAAGACTAAAATTTGATATATAGATACCCAAATATATATATATATGTACCTAGATACCCGATTGATAATTTTATAGTTTTACCTCTTGTTTAGATTTTTATTATAAACTATAATGTTCATTAATTATATTTTTTATATCTTTATTTATCATCCAAACAATAAAGGATAATTTTTTGGAGGTAGCCCTTTAATCTGTAAACTTAAAACTTCCATATTTTCTTAGGTCTTTAGTAGAAAATATTCTTATCATATACATAATGCATAATTTCTTAAATTCAACTTAAGATCTACGTCTAAAATGATAAATTTTCATCAACTCAATCCATGTATGAAAAAAATCAACATGAAAAATCAATTATCCTGTTTATCCAAACTCTTAACAAAATGATTATGATGATATAGAGCCTTAAACATGTATACAATCCTGATTTTTATATTAAGAACTAATTACTCAACATTGAAGGTAAATATGGAACAGGAAATTAATTTCATTTCATTAAAAAAATAAAGAGTTTTTTCAAATAATATAACAAATGTATGAGATACAAAGTATCTGATTGAATTGTATTAAAACTTTATTCTTTATATAATGATATAGTATTTTCCTTATTTTTATAGTAGAAATCTAGTACAGTATTCTAAAAATAATAATAAATCGTTGATTGAAACTATGAATGTGAATGGCGTGAATAAAAAGTAGTTTTGTATTTCATTAACAGTAGGCCGAGCAGAGGGAAAGGTTGTTGGTGTTCTCGGATTTTACCAAAGCTTGGGATTGCTGGCACACAGCTTAAGTGGTTCCATTCATAACTCACTGGTGGGTACCAGCGTGTAGTGTGGAACGGAACCGACAGAAGAATCTGTCTTCATACCCGTCGAGTACGGAGTGAGACAAGGCTCCATTCTTGGACCCATTTTCTACCTTGTCCTGGTCGCGGACGTCACCTCCTGCTTTGGGGTCGGCAGCGAAGACAATAGTGACTACGCAGACGACTTCTTCCTCTGGGCCGTTGGTGACTCCCTTGGAGTCAAGGGCGGACGTCTTCTCCAGATTCGCAGGGGGAACGGCCTCGTCCTTAACGCAACCAGACCCAGCTCATGATCGAGGGAAACGCCAAGAAAATGGATGTTGCGGTCTTCATCATCAGCGTTGGGGGCGTCGAAGTGCACCCATCCGACGAAATTGAGTTTCTTGGGGTCAAATTTGACACTGGCTTCACAACAGCAAAGCGGCCACACTCATCTCGAGGTTGGGCGTGCTCTTACCAAGAAGAAAATACCTACTACAGGTGGCCAAGGGATTGATGATTGGCGAGATCTCTTACGCCGCCGCGGCTCTGACCATTCATAGACTCGATAATGAGTTCAAGGAGCCAAATACTGCGCACAGGGAGGTGCAAGTCGCCATAAATGACGCCGCTAGGAGCATCATTGGATGTAAAATACGGGATCACATCTACAACAGGGACCTTCTTGTGAGAGCAGGCTTTCCCTCCTCCAACGAGGTGGCCGCCAAGGCAGTGGCCCTGGAGACCTGGAAATACTTCTACTCCAACGACGGGGGTGGTGGTGCCAGGAACCCGGTTGGTGATTTCGTCTTCTCCATCCCGAGGAGGCCATGAGGTCCACCACTGTAGTGTGGTATCCAATTGGGAGGGAGACGGCTACCTGTGCATGCCATGCAATATCGATGTGGAACATGTTTAAGACCTTGAGGTCGGCCACGACCCTTCACGCCGCCAGGACCGCAGTTAGGATCATTGGACACAGCGTCCCCACATTATCCATCCTGCATTGGCATTTTATTTGATTATGTATTTTCAATTATTTTAATGTTTAGATTTATTTATTTTGGACTAGTTACAAATGTAGTTAATGTGCCTGTCATAGTAGTATAACTCATATGCATCCACCTCTCTACATGGCGCAGT
>CP045893.1:4854620-4884780 GCA_013387185.1 Caligus rogercresseyi
GAGACATTCCCTGGCTGTTACCGGAACTAACAATTTAAGGTTCCGAGAAATATCATAGATATTTCCAAAACGAACATCACTGTACCTCTTCCATGAAAGTGTCGTATTTTGTAGAGCTTCCAAATGTATGTGACCTATATTATTTAATATTAGGTTGTTCCATAAATAATGAGGTCGACCAATTAAAACTCAAAATTTTCATCAGATCAACAAAAAAACTTCTCAATCAGTACACATAATCCCCTCCGACTGCAATGACGTCGTGGCAGTGTCCCCGGAGCTTCCTGAGTTGGTCGTAGAGCTCGTCTTCACTGACCCTCCTCATCGCCCGCTGAACGGCGAGTGTAGCCTCCTCGTGGCCCCAAACTCGTCCTCCCGGAGCAGGTGCTTCAACTTCCGGAACAGGAACCTGTCACACAGGTTCAGGTCGGGTGAGTAGGGTGACTGTTTCACCGGTTCCACGTCCCTCCGGGTCAGGAACTCCCTGGTATCGGTGGCAGTGTGGGGACGTGCATTGTCCCACATGAGGAGACAATCTTTCAGCCGGATCTTGTCCTTTTTCAGGCTGAGAAAGCGCTTCCCAGTCGTCCTCAGGTACTCTATCATGGTGTTCCGGTCGGCTGTGGTCCCGGCAGGTAGTGCAGTGATCGATACCCGCCTCGGCTTGCAGGTGAACCCCATCAGAATCATCGTCTTCCTCGCTGTCTGTTTCACACGGGGGGTCGAGAACGGGCCCCCGTGGGCTCCGCCCAGACTTGCCTCCGCTCCGCCGAATCCCAGTAGAACCAGGACTCGTCCTGGACTAACAGATGAGACCCCAGAAAGTCCTCCCCGTGGTCCTGGAACAGCTTCAGGAGGTCCTGACAGCACTTCACTCGCTGCGTCTTGTTGGCTTCAGAGAGCTGGTGAGGGACGAGCACGCTGAGGAGGTTTCGGAGCCTAGATCCTCCGTCAGAAGCCTGAAAACAGTTGTAGATGGTAGGGACACCTCTGCAGCAACTTGTCGAGTGGTCATCCGGGGGTTATCCTCGACCAGGCGCTTCACACGGGCCACATTCTCCTCTGTCCTCGTCTCCCGGGGACGTCCAGGACGGGTCTTCTTCTCCAGGGCAAAAACACCCTTATCGAACTCAGTGTGCCATCTCTGGAGGGTGGAGAGGAGGCCAGGAGTCAGGGAGGTAGAGAGCAGGTCCCCGTGGATCTCGTTGACTGTCCTGGCGAGCTTGAACCGGATCAAGAAGTAGGAGCGAAAGTCGGGTGTCTCCATTTTCAGCGGCGAGTAGAATGAATGATAGAAATGACGCGATTACTCACCTTATATACTAACCTGAGTGGCGCCATACAGTCTGTTCCCATGCAAAAATATGCGATAAGAACGCTCCCGTTGAAATTTTTGAGATAGCGTGTGAACTTTTCGAGATAGCTAACTACCTCATTATTTATGGAACAACATAATATCTTCCACAAATTTCTTATCCATGGTTGAAACCTTTAGATGGTATATCCTTGGAAGCACAAATATCTTCAGGTAGATATCTCACTCACGTTGGCCGCTTTCTCTTTAATGGATAGAAAAATTTCACAGAAACTTTACGAAAGCGGCTTCTTGGAGATTAAGTCCTTTGATGACGGTATTAGAGATCCACAAGCGGTGTCCAGCAAAAAAATAGCCCAGGAAAAAACGTTCTATAAATTAATGACTTAATATAGAAAAGGAAAATAATGATGTACAGAAAAAACGGTCCATATATATATATATATATATATATATGGGTTGGTAAGGTTTTGAGTTGAATACAAATAAATATATAAAAAAACACTGTTCCTCATCTAAATTGAGAAAGTAATACCGAAAATTATTGTTACAATAAATCGTCTCTGAATTTTTTTCAAGTAGATTTTTTTCAACTAGCAATAAATGATGAACTTAGCGTTGAACAATCAAAAGTTTAACCTTTTATTGCTTTTGTACACTCATTATATTAAATAAGAGAATGAGGACATAAAAAGAATTATATTTAAGCAAAAAAGTGTTATCTCATTATAGATAAATGGATAAAACTTCAGTTATTGATTTGCAATTCATATTTGCTCATAAAACAATTTTCTATATTTTTCAAAAATCATATGTGTAAGAATTAAGACTTATATTATTATTTATTTGTATATATTCAAGTGATTCTAATATCGGATACGTCGGAAATTACACTTCTATTCACATTTTATTCTGTGTTTACTAATAATGTGTTTCTAATATCGGTATAAATATTAAATACAATTTCAATTTTCTAAAGTAATAAAGATAATTGACTATATGTAAAACAATATTTAAATAATATGTACCTAATTGTAAGAAAATTATTTTGATATGACTTTCTCGATTATGTAAGACTTTATATTTGTACAGCATTTAGATGGATTCAACGTATTTGGACCCTTTTTTGTATCACTGACGCTGAGGAAGAAGAGCAACGGAAGAAGCATCAAGGCAAGAAGAAGAATCCATGATTATCGAAGAAACATTACTTCTCGAAATTGAAGTAAAGAAAAATACAAGAAACACATTCATCTAAGAGCTTTTGAGAGAAGACTGGATGATGGTAGTAAGGAAAAGGCCTAAGTATCATAAAACACTCCAAAAAATTACAAAAAAACGAACCATGAAGATAGAAAAATAATTTTTTTGTAGACAATTTCGGAACAAAAGAAATACAAAAAGCCTGCATAAAAACATCAAAAAAATCAAGCAAACTAGTCTACGGAAGCCCGTTATATGACTCGAACAAGAAGAAAAACAACCACGAAGAGGAGAATAAATTACAATATAATAATTTACAATTGTAAACATTTTCTACCTCAGTTGATAACAAAAAAGTAAAGTACTGCATTTACTGATCCCGCATTTTTTTTTTTCTAGTCGACCTTATTTTATGTAGCGAAGTTACATATAATATATATGTAAATAAACATTCTAGTAATTTTTTTTTTTTTTTTTTAAAGGTCTTTATTTAAAATTGTAGTACATAGAGTATACATAAAATACAATATAAAATTAGTAGGTAGAATTGCGTAAAAAAAACATAAATAACATATAGTTTAAATAATCTACCTAAAAAGACCCAAATCAATTAAACAGAATATACGCAATATAAAAACAAAACTATAAAAAGAAAACAAATCATAAGGGGTTATAAAAACGGTGATATTGAAGACTCTATCTTTTCAACAAAGGGAGGTGACGGCTCGAAGAAGGTACCATGTATGAAACCAAGTCGATGGCATATTTTCCACGAATCCGGCCTAACTCCGGGGAAATTCGGCCTAACTCCGGGGAAATCCGGCCTAACTCCTATTTAAAATTAAATCGAAAATATAAAAGTCAATTTCAATAGACAAACATTTTAGTCGTTAAAGGGTTTTTTTTTGTAAAAAACAATGCGGTAAAAACGGTAAAAAAATCACAGTGACAATAAAAATAAAAATGGTAAATTATTACAAAATGTCTTCTGATTAAAACTATATAAGTTACAGTTTTGTCCGAGAATGAGGGAAAGTAGCGAACCAAGTCTCCCGCGAACCTCCACTGGGAGTCAGCACGTCCTGGAATCTTGATCTCCAGCGCAGAGTAACGAGCAGCAGCGGAAATTGCATGGAACTTAATTCCCTCCGTTTCGATAGTTTCCCCGACGCAAGGTGCTCCGCTACATAACTTCTGGAGCTTGATAGAGCAAACTCTATTGCTCTTGTTTCTCCGACGCAGATCGCAGGTTAGATTGGACCGAAAAGAAGAATGGGGAAATATTTTGTCGTCGATTCGATGAATGTTGAGGCTGATAAAGTCCCTCACGATTTAAGAAACTTGACATTGCGAAAAGGCATGAATAATGAGTTAAAATTTTTGCCACAGTCTTTACATGGAGCGTTGAAGTAAATACAGCCCGTGGATATTTGTAACTGGGCAGAGAGCGTTTTCCATGGCTAAATTTGGATATCGAACTCAGAATTCTACTCCTCCACGATATCTTCAAATCCAATTCTTTTAAGTATTTGTCGACATTCTTTCCGCCTCCGCTTTCGTATCTGGAGGAGAAAACATTCTTAGATGCCACGGAACGGGGACCATGTCTCTTCTGCCGCCCTTGAAGTTTAAAAAACAAATTTTCCGTACTTGAAGATAGAGTCATTCGTGAGATCATGTATTGTGAGGATATTGGAGGATAAGGCAATTCTTTCCAAATTTTTCGGGTCGTCTAGATTCTTAAAAAGAACTTTTTTCTCTATTTTGACGAATATGTCAATAGTTGAGGAATTATAAAACTTGGTATCCTATCCATATTATTCTCTGAATCACAGCTAATGAGGTGGAAAAACTTCTAGGAATCCATTGTTGCGTCTGTCCTAACAAATCCAATTATTTAGGCCGGGCTAGAAGCGATATGATTCCTCCATTCCAAATTTGGATTTTTAGAGAGGTCACTTAAAACTTTCCTATATATTTTGGGATTATCCTAGACAACAGGGCAAGTCCTCCCCCAAATCTGATTTCGGACGTTTAAGAGCCGGTAAATAGATTCGATGAAAGAGATTATTAGCCAGATGCTTCTTCCTGTAGTGCCTTCTCTGCGATCCACGGAACGGCTGTAGATCTATACAAAAACCAGCAGGAACCACCCGGTAATTGTACAGGTCAATCCTTTTTTGTAGATTAATTTCCTCCATTGAGGAATTTTCCCCGTCTACAAAGTTTTAAGGGTAGACCAGTTATTACTTGTAGGACCATAACGTCCCCAGTAATCCTAATACGTCCACGGTTTTATTGTTTTTTTAACTTTACTCGCGAAAAAATTCTCGACAAATCCATGATCCTCTATTTATGGCCATGAGGAATGCTGAGAGTAATTATAATCCTCATGATTCCTAGTCTGCAGACTGAGAAAAGGTGGCAGTTCTCGAGGTGCAATTATACGCCACACCAATAGGAATGATTAATCTAGACATAGGAAAAATCAGGATTTAGATAGACAATAAAAGTATTGTTTTATAACTAATCACTACAGAGTATATTAAAATGGGTGATAATAGCTTTGATTGAAACTAGTAGTATTTATAGTAAGGATAGATGTCGGATCACAGAGATAGGAAACACACAAGATAATAGGGTATGAAATTTTTGTGACTTATAAGATTGGTTTATGTTGGGCACAATGACGTATTTCTCTGATAAAGCCAATAAGATCTCTATGCATTTATATGCCACTATGTTAACATACTCAATAAAATATTATATAAATATCATATACAATGATTTCATATTATGTAAAACAATATTACAATAAATTGTATTAATGAAAACATGATAAATTTCACAACATAAAAATTCAAATAACGCTGTTTGAAAATATTTGTATCAGTTTTTTTGTGTTGGATGGAGAATTATTTTATGATCCTTCCGTAGACGTCCACATTCCCTTTCTTCCAGAGAAGTGATTTTCAAATATAATACTCCTATCTTACCGTGGCCGAATATGTTCTTAGCTCGAGGGGGTGCAGAGGTTCGTAGTAGGTCAGCTTTCAACAGAGCCTTAAGTTAGCAATACTTTATTCTAATAACACATTTATTTGGTATATCCTTAAAAGATAACTTCCTTTTGTTGCAATCATTCAATCCATCTAAAATGGTTTATTTTAGTAATTAATTTGATGTATAGCTTAGTTACATATGTACTATTTTGAAACATATTTAAAGTCTGTAACATAATTAGAAAATTAAATTTCATATATTTTTTTCATCATCAATCTTGCAAAAAATAGCATTTCAACAAAAAATTAGACACATATGGTACAGCGTATTATATATATTATAGTTCATGATCTTAATACAGAACCAGTTTCTAGACATCATATGTTATTAAAACGTTTCGCATTGCGTATCAATTACATTATCTACAATTTTCATCTTGTTTCTTGTATCCCATATTTTTTTTCTACGTCTTACATAAGAATGAATGTCTAAAATGAAAAGAAATATCGAATCTATTTGCCAAGGAACAAATGTGTATATACAAATATGAAAAAGAAAGTTTGAGCGAAAAAAATATGGTAAACAAAGTTTGTGACGGATGGCGAAGATATCCCTTTGTAACTGATACTCTCTCCATGAGGAATTCTTTGGACTGACCTCAGTTTCAGGTACTTTTTCTGTTTGAGGAAGCATAAACTATCTTTTTTTAATTATTATGACTATATAAATACAAATTGAATTGTAAATAAAATCCGTTAAACCGTTTAGAGTGGAAATAACAGGGATTGCGATAGCCGTGTTTCAACTCTTAATGTTGGGGGCGCTGGTTCGAATCCCGAGAGGGGTGGTCATTTTTTAGTCTACCTCTTGATAAGATCCTAAGTTCGATAGACTAATTTAAATGCTATAATGCTTATTTATATCCTGTCGGATGCAATTCTATCGAACCATAAAGGCAACAAAAAAATGTTATAAAACTAATTAAATTACAATTCAGTTAGGTAACATAATAACATATTCGCATTTTACGGAGAAAAATAGATAAAGAGCGGTGCTAAAAATATAATTTATATATATAGATATTTGACTTTGATTTATCGTTCATTTGTTGTCGTTCGCGAACGACGAACGACAAAGTTTTGACGAACGAGAAGGAAAATTCCTTATCGTCGTCGTTCGTTTTGCACCAAAAAAAGACAAAGATTTTTAATTGATGGGACAAATTTTCTTTATAAAAAAACATCATCACTTTTTTCAGAAATTTATTTCTATAAAATGTCGTCAATTTTTTCAGAATGTTGAAACGACAACGACAATGAAAACACAATACTTTGGCGATGTTATGAACATAGTCATTGTAATACGTATATTTACGAGATGATCGACCTATATAATCATAATAATTACATAAACGGACATTTAACGAATTTATATGCAAACAAAAATTAAATAACTTACAAATATTAGGTCCATCGCTCCTCTGACAACATACAACTAAAGCATAATACAATCAGAGAGTGCAAACCTCCGCCGTCCGGGGCCTTATGAGGCTTCCGAGCGAATTTTTCACGAATGGGGAGGCGTAGAGGAACGGGGAGGGTCCCCTCGACGGAAATTCCGAGAGGAAGACGCTCCCGGCACCGATTTCACGCACAGCGACTATTGGCAGAGTAGGATAACTTGAAATATTTGTAGTATTTAGCTCATTTTGCATCTTAATTCGCACCAGAGATGCCAAAATTTAATCACTTGTTCTTTTGGATTTCCCAACTACAAATTTCATCCGAATACGTTCAGTACTTTTTGAGTTATCCTGCTGACAAACCAACACAATGAAAACCATAACCTCCTCGGCGGAGGTACTAAACCCTCCTCATACTCGAGAGGGTCAGCTCACGTAGCTAGGGGTGTGCCGAAGTATACATATTACGGACCGAGCCACTCTTCATCCCCCTCCACGCTAGCATCAAGTCTGTTGACATGTTAGCGTAACTTAATTTTATATACATAAGTTCCAGTCTCGGGCTCATAAAACTTCCTGGGTGCCCTATTCCTTTTGGATCTCCTACACACAGAATCCGGAGAATGCGTAGTCATGCCGTCCCCCTTGTACTGGAGGATCAGCACGAGGTGAGTCATAAATAGTAGGGGTAAATGGAGTAAAGCGGCGGAGAAAACGCCGGTTCCTCTTCGTAACTCGCCCTGTGCCGTCTATTTTGACGTTGTATTGGTCATACGGAAGGATCTCCACCACCGTCCCGCTCCGGTCCCATCGATGCGGATGGTTGCCCGCCTGGTTCTGCACAAAAACTCTGTCTCCTGCGCAGAGACTTCCTAAGGCCCTGGATCCTTTCCTGAGGGCTTCCTCAGTCTTTACACACCGAGTCTTAAGGGCATCTTCTTTCATCCTCCACATCTCACGCCACATCTCTGAAACTTGTTTGTTGAAGAAAACGCTCGTAACCTTGTTCAACCGAGGGAAGGTATCATTAAGGGCCGTCCGAACAGGATCCTCGCGGGCGAGAGTTTGCAGTCTGGGTCCGGTGTGTTACGGACTACGAGGAGCGCCCGTAAGAATGAATCGTTATCAAGACTCCCATTTTTACTATTTCCCCTCAAGAGACGTTTGGTTGCCTTGACGCTCACTTCGGCCCGTCCATTTGATTGGGGATTATATGCAGATGATATTCGGTGGTTGATACCCCATTTCTGCAGAAACTCCTTAGTATCGATTGAAGTAAACTCTGGCCCTCCGTCGCTCGACAGCTCATTAGGTACTCCGAACGTCCCCAAGTAACGGCGTAACGCGGATATCAGACCTTTCGCTCCATGGGAGTTTGGTGACGGTAAGTAGACTTCAGTCCACCCAGTGAATCGATCTCCCACGATGAGGTACCGCTGTCCATCCAAATCGAAGTAATCAGCAAAGATCTCCTCGAATGGCCCATTTGGGGTTGACATTTTTTGGGGGGGGCAGTCGTGGCTGTGATGGGGCATTTTGGTTGCACATCCTACACCGTGACCTCGTGTCTTCAATATCCCTGTATAGGCCAGGCCAGAATATTATTGTTCTGGCGTGTTCATTCATTGTCGTCACCCCCTGATGGGCTGAATGCAGTGCATCTAGAGCTTCACGCCTTAATGATGGTGGGAGGACTACCCTGTCTCCTTTCATAATAACGCCCTGGGCGATTAGTAGCGATCCCCGAACACCCCAGTACGGCTGTATTATGGTAGGTATGTCTGTCTTCTTTGCTGGGAAACCATTGTAATTTGCTCCATAAGGGTCGTCATTTCTGGGTCGGTTCATACTCTGCTTCTATTCTTGCCCACGAATTTTTTTCGAAGTTTCCGAAGTCTCCTCTCACGCTCCCATGACTAGTTCCTCTTCCAATTCGGTATGATCTGGGCGTCCCGTTGGGTGTCGTGATGTGGCATCAGCAAAATGATTGGACTGACCAGGTCGATGTACAATATTAATTTCCAAGCCATTGTCCTTTGTTTCATTCTCGATAGCCTGACGTTCGGGATTTCATCGAGGGTCTTGTCCCCAAGAAGGCGCACAAGTGGTTTGTGGTCTGTCACAACAGTGAGGTTGTCGGAGCCCTGTGTGAAGTAACGCGTTTGCTCTAGGCTCCATACAACGGCGAGCATCTCTCCTTCAACTGGGGCATACCTGGTTTCTGCTATAGACAAAAATCTTGAGCCAGCAAGGGTAATTCTCCAACCATCGACACAGCAGTCCGGAAGGTTCCCGGGACATTTACAATGTTTTTGCGTGAGCACGTAGCCAATTCCGGCTTTAGACCAGTCAGTCCTCAAACATGTGTGCTTGCCTTGGTCGAAGATCCTTACTCCAGACTCTATTGCCTTGACTATGCCCTTCTTGGAATTTACGAATGCCCTGTCGAGTTCCTCTGTCCATTTGAATTCGACTCTTGGGCTCAAAAACGGTCTGAATGGTGACATAAGGTCACGCAGTTGAGCGTAATGTGCCACTTGATTGACAAGACCAAACCATGACCGTATGTCGGTTATCGATTTAGGTGTTGGGAAGTGTCGTATGGCATCTATATATTTCGGGAGGGGTTCCACGTTCTCTTCTGCTATTTTAAACCCCGCGAAGTCGACTGTTTTCTCCGAAAACTGGAATTTGTTTTTATTCAAAACTACTCCCGACGAGCCCATGAGTTCCAAATATTCCAGTACCCTCCACCAGTGATCAGCTAGATTTTCATCGTATAGTAGGCTGTCATCTACGCACCGTACTTTTCGCTGTACGTCCACGGTGATCTCATCTAGACGCCGATTATAACCATCACCACTAGAAACGAAGCCCTGTGGTGCACGTTTGTAGCGAAATCGACCCATGCTAGTGATGAAAGTCGTGAGATGTCGATCTAACTCGTGGATTGGTACACTGTGGTATCCGTTCCAGGCGTCACTCACGGTTTTCCATGTTCCTCGGGGGACTGACCTCGCCAACTGAAACGGTGATTTCATGGCATGGACTTCTCGCTCGCAGTGCTTATTCAGGGGGAAAGATCAACTGTCCGCCTTGGTCCGCCATCACCTTTCCGTGTCACAACCATTCGATGACACCATGCTGCAGCTTCACCATGTGGCACCCGTTCTATCACTCCCATAGCTTCGTCGTTAAGTATATCCTGTTCCACCTTTTTCTGCCAATGGATCGGGACAGGTGCAGGGGTGTGGCAAGCCTTTGTTTTAGCTGTGGGATCTACCATAATGCGAACCGGGGGCCTGTTACGCTTGGCAGCTCTTGATGGGGACACATGTTAAAAGTTGATGATGCGTATCTCGCCAGGACCCATTCTTTCATCAAGGGTACGTTGTCTATCGTGCTCTTGAATGGTAAGCGCGTTGGTAGTCCTGGAGTCTTCGTACGGGCTAGACAATCACAACTTTGGCGGCCTGAAGAGACAGAAGAGATCTTAGGGAATCCCTCCGATATTATGCCCAGCTTTAAGAGTGCTCTCCTGGACACGTAGATTCCTTCGCTGTCGGGCTGACATATACCATTTCCGAGTGTGTTCGAGTATAATGATCCTTTGTACTGACATCTCGAGTAGCACTGCTCCTTCGGTCTCAATTGCACTCTCATTTGCCGCCGTCAATCCATGCTTAACGTGAATAAGATCACATTTTTGAAGCCTGCTTTGTAATACTGATCGCTCGACCAAAGGCAAATATTGGCTCCCGTGTCGGCTATCGCACTTAACATAGTGGGCCGGCATTTGGTGGGTCCCGTCCCAATTGAGCATACCCATCAGCATCCGCTCGAACGGAAACCTCAAAGGTAGGGTGGGGTGGTGGGTTTGACTTCTTCCATGTGCCATCGTGTAGCTCGAGATGAGCACACTTGTTTACTTTGTTCCACCAAGTAGAACTGACGTTAAGCTTTGCGCAGTTTGTTGCGCCCGATTCGTGCGCTGTAGCCCTCCTTTCGTCGGTTTTGGTATATCGATCCTTCTTCCAGCAATCTAGGCAAACAACATGCGGTGTCTTATTAAGACCCTTTCGTGAGGCCGTATATAGCTTGAATTGTCCTCCACATTTAGGACACTCTCCTGACAGCCCTGTCTTGTCGCCTTCCCTCTTGAAGGTCGACTTCGCCGCTCTCACGTGGGTGTCCTCGCCAAGTAGGGCATTGTGTATGGTCTCACGGGCCTCAATGATTGCGAGGACATCCTCTAGAGGCTTATCATCCACGTTTGGAAGGCTCATGCGTCCCTCCGAATATCAATATCTGCCAAGCCGGCAATGGTGATGTCTTTAACAATCATCCTCTTGCAACAACATTTGCTCGAAAAGCCGCAGGTCTCGGCTTTGCCCTTAACTCGTGCGTAGAACGAGCGCACCGGTTCGTCCACCCGTTGCTTGAGGGAAAATAGCTCAGCTCTCTTCACTGACTTAGCGACGGGTACAACTGCTATCCGTTTAATGGACGCAAGTAAGTCCTTCACAGATCCCTTCACTATGCCGGGGTCCTCCTTAAGAATGTCATCTGCTACATCGTCATCACAGCACTGGATGAGTTGGGCCGTGGCAGTTGACTCATGCATGGACGAGCATTCCTTGAATATGTTCCATTTTGCGACGAATACGTTCCAAGCCTCTTCTGTGGCATTCCTGGATATCCTTGGGCGGTCAAGCTTGGGTGCATTGTCTCTCTGGGGCTCATCTCTCTTCACTGCTCTTTCGTGGTTCTGCGCATGGGAGCTATACATCGCCAAGGCAACCTCCGTTAGCTCGTGTTTGATGACCGCCTTGCATCCTTCAATTTGACATGGGATCTCAGTCGGCATTTCGATGTGTGGGGGAACTGAACACGCTTTTTCGATCATGAACAATGAGTCATTCCGTAATACGTATATTTCGAGGAATGATCGAACTATAATAATAATATACACAAATGCATTAACGAATTTATATGCAAACAAAAATAACATAACTTACAAACATTAGGTCCACTCTGACCACAATACAAATAAACCCTCCTCATACTCGAGGGGTCAGCTCACGTAGCTAGGGGTGTGCCGAAGTATACATATTACGGACCGAGCCACTCTTCACTTATATAATACTATAGATACACTGCTTTATTGGTCCTTTCTTTTCAATAAATATCTTTATTTCCGCTTAATTCTGAACCTTTTAAAAGCTTTTTTATTGCTTGGACATCATGAACACAATATAACCTATTTCCGTCATCAGAATGTAATAACCTTCATTCATTGTAAGTAGAGGAACTCCCGTACAATCCTTATTCAAGCATTTGATTGTAAACTCTCATGCAAGCCTGAGCATTTGATCTTTATTACCCCCCTCCCCCCCTCCTCCTCTATTTTCAATAAGCAATATTTGTATGTGCCCACATTACACATGGTTTAAGAAATGGCGGCTTTAACGACCCATTAAATTGCAGTCCATTAAGCTCTCGGGTAAGCAAAAATAATAATAAGAATATATATTATTATTTGGTATGTTCACTGTTGTTATTCTCTATGTTGTTTAGTCATTCCTTCATTATTATTACTATAATCATCATTTATGCATGTAATTTTTATAAAGGACGACGCTCAGGATGAGCTCAGGACGTGTGGGCTTTTATTGCAGACTGAAGTGTCTCTAACTATCTCTTGTACATACTATGTACTTTTAAATCCATGCCTACGGAGAGCCAATAAAATAATTCATCTCTTCCACTTATTTTAAGTATTCATAATTATTGTTTTTATTGCACTTTGTATATTTTCTCTCTCTCTCCTCTCTCTCTCTCTTCTGTTGTACATTTAATTATGTGCATAACATCAAGTGTACTTGTCCTTGAGGAGTTGACCATAATATCCCTTATATAACCGGGTGTCAAGATGGAAGCTCTTCAACACATTTCTGCGTCTTATACATGGGCCTCTCAAAGACTATGGTAATTATTGGCTTTTCTTTGTCGTTATGATTTGGCAATTATATTATCAAATGCATATATAATGTAAATAAAAATATTTCTATTATTATAGAATATAATAATAAATAACTGCATTTAAAAAAAAGTTATTCAGGTTTTTTCGATGCTTAAAAATATTGATGGATACCAACAATGTTTGTTTCTTGTTTTTCTATATAAGCCCATAAATTTTAGACAATATGTTTGTTATTGAAGTGTTGACTTTAAGGTGTGATGTCCGTAATGCATTGATAAGACGTTCTCCTTTGATAATTTTGTATTAAAGTTTCTTCAATATACTCTCCTGTGGATCAGTATATGTTGTCTATGGCAGGATACTTTCTAAGCATATTATTATCTGGAGTTTCTGTTACGTTATTGAAAAAAAAACCACAGAGCTTCCGTTTGTCTTCAAGGGTGTCCGACAGAAACCTAATTGTTGGTTATTGCTCTGTAGATATCATCAATTGCCTAGTCAATTTGATAGATCTTAGAATGCATTTTTTATTTTTCTTCTCGGGTATATGTGCTATTTCCTTCATGATAATCTGAGATATTTAAAAGCTTACGCTATAAACTACAAAAAATGGAAATTAGGGAAAATTTGATCCGACTTAGTGAGATAATTCCAAGGAGAATATAAATAGGCATTGGGAATCGACGTAGGCAATTGCAAGGCGACAGCTGACTATTTTGTTGTGATGTCACAAGTGCTATGCTTGAATTCTAGTTCAGTTTGTATTGTTAAGCGAAATGCCATATTCTCGAGGAAGTAATCGTGTTGTGCCATCCCCTCTTGCTCTAATCCTCGAGATGCACAATATTTTGCACTTCCGACGAAGGATCCTAATTTCCAACGTCTGTGGATTGCACGGTGCAGAAGATCCGACAGGACAGCCTAAAGAATGCAAAGATCTGCGATCGTCATTTTACTCCAGATGACTTCCAAAGGAATATTCAGGCCGAGCTTCTTGGCATCTTTGCTAGGAAGAAGCTTAAGTCTCAAGATGTTCCTTAACTCTTCATCCCTGGATCACCCTCCTCAAGTGTGTCCAAGTCCTTCAGATAGGTCCGTCAAGAAGATTGTGAACGAAAAAAAATGTTAGTTGACTAGTGAGAAGGTTTGAAGAACTCTCACTCACGAAAATGAAGATATCCTGCTACAAAGCTAAGTGCCTCAAACATAGCTCATCAAACTTTTAGGAAACTTTAATTAGAACCTCATTGAAAAAAAAAAACTACACAGCGAATTCAAACAAGAAGGTTAATTAATCCTTTGACAATGTTCTATCGTGGCTGCTCAAAAGAAGATGTAACTACTGCCCTCATTCCATGGAGCATATGTACCCAGGCCTTTGAGTACTTGCGCTCTCGGAAACTCCTTCCTCTGCCTAGTCGGTAAACACAGGAAAAATTCCAATGGCTATTCCAACGAGAGTCTCTCCTATATCGCTGGATACTCAGGACGTTTAAAGACCTCCACCCAAATTTGGGGAAACAGACGAGTAACATTGAAGGATTTGAAGAAACTCAAAGTCCTTGAATTGAGTTATTACCACCCCTTCTCCGATTTTTGAAGTTCTGCTACCTCTTAGAAAATCATTTCCAATTTTTTCATAATAGCCATCAAGACGCAAGCGATAAAGACCCCATGTTTTTCTAAGACTTTTAAAACCACTTATCAATTATATCCAAATTGGTAAAAAAAAGTATTATTGCTTTTGAAAAAAAAACCACGGATTTGAGTCAATTTTCTTAATAAGCTACTTAAACTGAAAAATGCTAATGAAACTTAAGCACATAGACCAGGTTGCTAATTAGCGTAATTATATTCATATTATTATGTTCCCTCTTTTTGTATGTACATATGTATAATTCTATTATTGTGATTTATAATTCCTTCAAATAAATAAGAATCTTGATTGTAAAAAATATTTTATGGTTTAAAATTATTATTTGCTTGTTACTTAAAATAATGAATAATAATTATAAATCATTTACATAGCAAATTTTTCATGTAACATGGGTTCTATACACTAGCACAGAACAATATTATAATGAAATATTTTTCAATGGAGAGATAAAGTTGAGAACTAATTTCTAAATCATAGCACTAAAAATATTGTTTTTTTAGTTTTAGCATTCGTGACGTCACAAAAATCTCCCTTTTGAACAAGAACATAAGTCAAAGATCTCCTCTTTGACTCACCTTATTTATATTCTCCTTGGATAATTCCCCTTATTTTCATCTCCTCTTGCTAAGGTCTTCGCCAGAATCATCTCCAAGAGCTCCAAAAATCAGTGATTTTCCTCAGTTTGGTGTATCTATTTGGTATTTTTGTCCGTTTTTCGATAGTTTTATGTTTTGTCGTTTACTTTGTTATTTTAGTATTAATTTTTATATGTTATAAATAGTTCGATGTTTTTAAGGTCTTAAATAAGAAAAATTTTAAACTTTCATTAAATTTATGTTTGTTTCAACCCGGTACAATTTTCCATTTTTTTATTTCAATAAATATATATTTGTATATGCGTGTGTGTGTAATCGAGGATATTTGCCATGGGGCACTGTGGTATTCTGCGACCGATCCTATTGTGATATCCTCGGATGGTGTGAATAAAGTTGGACAAGGAGGAATATTGAAACCAAATGATCTTTATTACTTCAATATAGATCAAGGAGTGAAGACCCCAAATATAAGGAGTCAGTCCCTTTTATAGTAAAATTAGGAAGGGGAAATATACACAAAAGAGTCTTGCATGAGCAAGAGTAAAGAGATGTACACAAGCAAAGAGTCTTGCTTGAGCAAGAATAAAGAGATGTACATAAGCAAAGAGTCTTGCCTGAGCAAGAGTAGAGAGGTGTATGCATATGAGTTATACATACTATTACATGCCCCCCAATGGATAGTAGACAAGTTTGACGATATCCATTTAATATCCAATTCTTCTTGTCATCATTCTTTCTTCTCTCCCCCTCAGCTGACGTCATCCTTCTCTTTGAGGTTCTGTCGTAAACGCTGGCATGGGCGGGAAGATATGTACGTTGTAGGCGACCCAGGAGCCTATGAGTGAGTGTTGCGGGGGCTGTAGTTGTAGCCTGCAGCCACAGCGGCGTTGGAGCCCTGTGTGGACCCTTGTACGACGACGTGCTTGGCTGGAGAGGGCAGGGGCTCTCCGGACTGATAGTTGGCCGCTTGCACGGTACAAGGGTGGAAGGAACGAGCTTTCGTGTTCCTTGGGGATGGAGGTGTGAGTCGTAATTGGTCCGCTCTGGTCCTCGATGTGTGGGGTGCAGCTGGTTGTTGATAGCCACCGTGACGTTTTGCTTCTTCTTTAGCTGCCTCCAGTTCTTCACGTCTTCGCTCTTCTGCAGCTGCCTCCAGTTCTTCACGTCGACGTTTTTCTTCTTCACGTCGATAGCGTATTGCTTGAAATACTAGATGAACCAAACCAGTGGTCTTCAACTCCAAAGAGTTGTACGACAAAAAGTACTTCTCTTTTGGATTTCGTCCTCTGAGAGATCGTTGACAGCATGGACAAATTCAATAGCCACTCTGAACTTCTCTAGGGATTTCTCAACCTCTTCAACCTCATATTCAGCAGCGAAAATCCGATCTTTAGCAATAGGTTGCTTCTCAAAACCATTGACAGCTGATTCAAGACGGGAGACATGTTCTTTGCTATACTCTCCAAACTACCTGCACTTCTGTTGGCAGTAGAGATGGCTTCATCTTGTTTTGGAGACATCGTGTAAGATCGATGATAAGGTTTGGCTGGGAGAAAGGGTCAACGCTACGTCCAACTTCTTGTAATCGTCGTGGCTTCAAAGGTCCTCTTCTTGGTAGCAGGGTCTTTGGTGCCGACTGTTTTCACGGATGGTTCTTCTTGGAGAGTGACGATGGGATACTCGTCCAAGGTCTTAAGACTGCGTCGTGAGGGGCAGGATCTTAAGGATTACCGACTGCGCCATGTGATATCCTACCGACTGCGCCATGTAGAGAGGTGTATGCATATGAGTTATACATACTATTACAGGCACATTAACTACATTTGTAACTAGTCCAAAATAAATAAATCTAAACATTAAAAATAATTGAAAATACATAATCAAATAAAATGCCAATGCAGGATGGATAATGTGGGGACGCTGTGTCCAATGATCCTAACTGCGGTCCTGGCGGCGTGAAGGGTCGTGGCCGACCTCAAGGTCTTAAACATGTTCCACATCGATATTGCATGGCATGCACAGGTAGCCGTCTCCCTCCCAATTGGATACCACACTACAGTGGTGGACCTCATGCCTCCTCGGGATGGAGAAGACGAAATCACCAACCGGGTTCCTGGCACCACCACCCCCGTCGTTGGAGTAGAAGTATTTCCAGGTCTCCAGGGCCACTGCCTTGGCGGCCACCTCGTTGGAGGAGGGAAAGCCTGCTCTCACAAGAAGGTCCCTGTTGTAGATGTGATCCCGTATTTTACATCCAATGATGCTCCTAGCGGCGTCATTTATGGCGACTTGCACCTCCCTGTGCGCAGTATTTGGCTCCTTGAACTCATTATCGAGTCTATGAATGGTCAGAGCCGCGGCGGCGTAAGAGATCTCGCCAATCATCAATCCCTTGGCCACCTGTAGTAGGTATTTTCTTCTTGGTAAGAGCACGCCCAACCTCGAGATGAGTGTGGCCGCTTTGCTGTTGTGAAGCCAGTGTCAAATTTGACCCCAAGAAACTCAATTTCGTCGGATGGGTGCACTTCGACGCCCCCAACGCTGATGATGAAGACCGCAACATCCATTTTCTTGGCGTTTCCCTCGATCATGAGCTGGGTCTTGGTTGCGTTAAGGACGAGGCCGTTCCCCCTGCGAATCTGGAGAAGACGTCCGCCCTTGACTCCAAGGGAGTCACCAACGGCCCAGAGGAAGAAGTCGTCTGCGTAGTCACTATTGTCTTCGCTGCCGACCCCAAAGCAGGAGGTGACGTCCGCGACCAGGACAAGGTAGAAAATGGGTCCAAGAATGGAGCCTTGTCTCACTCCGTACTCGACGGGTATGAAGACAGATTCTTCTGTCGGTTCCGTTCCACACTACACGCTGGTACCCACCAGTGAGTTATGAATGGAACCACTTAAGCTGTGTGCCAGCAATCCCAAGCTTTGGTAAAATCCGAGAACACCAACAACCTTTCCCCTCTGCTCGGCCTACTGTTAATGAAATACAAAACTACTTTTTATTCACGCCATTCACATTCATAGTTTCAATCAACGATTTATTATTATTATTTTTAGAATACTGTACTAGATTTCTACTATAAAAATAAGGAAAAATACTATATCATTATATAAAGAATAAAGTTTTAATACAATTCAATCAGATACTTTGTATCTCATACATTGTTATATTATTTGAAAAAACTCTTTATTTTTTAATGAAATGAAATTAATTTCCTGTTCCAATATTTACCTTCAATGTTGAGTAATTAGTTCTTAATATAAAAATCAGGATTGTATACATTGTTTAAGGCTCTATATCATCATAATCATTTTGTTAAGAGTTTGGATAAACAGGATAATTGATTTTTCATGTTGATTTTTTTTCATACATGGATTGAGTTGATGAAAATTTATCATTTTAGACGTAGATCTTAAGTTGAATTTAAGAAATTATTGCATTATGTATATGATAAGAATATTTTTCTACTAAAGACCTAAGAAAATATGGAAGTTTTAAGTTTACAGATTAAAGGGCTACCTCCAAAAAATTATCCTTTATTGTTTGGATGATAAATAAAGATATAAAAAAATATAATTAATGAACATTATAGTTTATAATAAAAATCTAAACAAGAGGTAAAAACTATAAAATTATCAATCGGGTATCTAGGTACATATATATATATATTTGGGTATCTATATATCAAATTTTAGTCTTTCTCTACGTTCTAATGAACTGAAAGACTTCATCTATTATGCGAAATAATTTAATTGTTAACCTGAAAATGTTACTTTTAAAACTTCCAAAAACAATAGAGAATCAATCAAGATATCAATACAGATGACTTGACGGATGCTATATATGAGTATCTTTGAAGTTTCTACACAACATTTGCAGGGTCAAAACTGTGATAGATTGGAACTTTAGCTTTCACATCAAGCATCCAAAGTCGTTCATAACTTATATAAAATTTAAAAAACAAAATTGTTCATATTTTTCATAGATTTATATATTAAAATATGTACATTTTATAATGCAAACAATAATAAACTATTGAATGTAATTTAAAAAAAGTATATTTAATTTGAATCTTTCAATATTTAAGAAAATTCTTTGGCATAATATATTGAAAAGTATGATCTAATAATTTTTACTACTGTTTAATATATATTGGAATAACTGATTTTGTAAGTGCGAATTATAAATTGTCTCATACACTCTTTAATGGCAACATTTTATATATTATTATTACCTCTTAAAATTGGAGGTTTCATTAAAAAAGTTTTTGTCGATAACTATGTTGTTTTTAAACTTATTTAAAAAACATTTAGCTAGTACATTTAAGCTTTTAATATTATATTTTCGACCATTTATTCACACATGGATGAAATATACACTACATTGAGCTATTTGCTTCAAGGGTACCTATATGTTGTGATAGGTTTAAAGTATGAAAAACTTCAATATCAATTTACATATTTAGTAAACAACATAATAAATTATTATTATTTTTTTTTTTTACGGTTATAAAATTCTTTATTTGGCTATCAAATATTATAAAACAGTGTAAAAAATAACTACACTAAAATACAGACAACTATAAATAAATAAATAAAAAATACTCTTGACAGTGCGTAAAAATAATAACATGAATGAACATTGTTGAACATATTTACTGTCAAGAGATTATAACCTTATATACATGGACGAAACAGCGTTTATTTATTCTTTAAAAAATTCCGATGACGTCTTAAAAAGCCTCTTCAGAGCTTTCAGGTATACTCCTGAGCGAGATGGCACAAATTGTACAATATCTCCCGCCCATTTCCAAGAAGGAGAACCAGGGTCAGGAATTTTAACATCGAGCGCCTCGTAACAAGCCGCTGCACCAAGGATGATCGCTCTCAGGTCCTCAGCTTCCACATAAGAGTTTACCGTTAGTTGCTTAGCAATTAATGATTTGATGTGCTTACTGCTGCGTTTAGAGCTTTATGACTAGAGGGGGAACTTTTTTTTCACTTTGTATGGCCCGAATAGAATATAGGCCTTTAGAATAATAGGGGAAATTATTTTATTTTCAGTTAAATTAAGTTTTAAAAACTGCTTCACCAATGATAGCGATGGGCAGTCAACGAATGCGTGTAAGATATTGTTGTATAAGCAACTGCAATTGTTGCAGGGGTAATAAATTTTATTAATTGTCCTGAAATTTGAAATTGGGCAGTAAATTTTAGCCCGTCTACAATGCCCTGCGTAGAGTGGAGAATCCTTTTTCCCAGGAAAGAGGCAAGCCAAGCATCTTGATAAAAGACTCTGCTATATTTTTAACTTCTAACGATTAAATAATATAAAATTATATCTATAGCTATATGATACTTTTGACTTTTTTTTTGGGGGGGGGGGGGGGGGGGGGGGCGATAAATCTTTTTAAAATATTTACTTGATTTCTTGTATTCTTTTGCGTATCTAAAAGTAGATATATATTGTGGTAAGAGTTTGTAGTAGGACGGACGAAATGTTCAATCGAGGGTGATTGATTGTGGAAGTTGGATCGTTTATTTAAAAAATCCTAAAATATGCTTCATTTACTTTTTAAAAAGAATACAAGTATTATTAGAGAGGCCTACAAAATAAATGCATATATTTGCAATAGCGAATATTTGCTAAGCATCTATCTTCGCACATATAGGTATACTTTGTTTTCGTATAAAGACCAGGTATTCAAGTTTTAATTTATTTGTTTTTGTAACAAAAAGCACAAACTACTTTTATTCATAAAAAATCATTCAATTCATCCTATTTTTTTAAAACAAAACTAATTGTGATTTTACTCCGAATATATACAATGCTTTAATATTTTTATATTACTTCTTCAATAAGACTCTTTACGTTTACTTTGTCGTTTAAGGGGATATTTTCGAAGATTTATGTATGCTAATAAATAGACCCAGGTACAAGACAAGTCAGAAATTTTTTAGAGGATTTTTTTTGTCCGTCTCTTCATAACTATGGAATGATCTGTGTGAGCCTTGAGATGAGAAGAAATAAGGGGGATTGCTTATATATTTTACCAGCCATCTGAATCATTCTTTAATTATCAATATTTGTTAAAAATGTTTTATTATTATAGAGATTTTATTATTACTTTCAAGTCTTCTTAGACTTATTGTAGTATATTTATGTTAACATGATTATCTTGCAATTATTAATTTCATTTCTTTTAATTATGGACCTTAATCCACATTGTTGAATGAACAATTAACGATGAAAACGCAATTGAGGGTTTTCACATTTGAAAACCAAATTTAAACTTTAACATTAAACATTTATGAACTTTACTTGTTATACATTAAGTTTTTGTTCTTTGATTTGTTTTTAATTACCTCCGCCGAAGGAGGTATTGTTTTCACTGGCGTTTGTTGGTTTGTTAGTTTGTTGGTTTGTCAGCAGGATAACTCAAAAAGTACTGAACGGATTCGAATGAAACTTTGTGGAGTTGTTGGAAATGGCAAAAGGAACAAGTGATTAATTGTTGCATCTCTAAGTGCTTTTTTAATATGCAAAATGAGCAAAATACTAAATGAAATGGGGTCTCTATTCAGGAGTAGGAAAGAACAAACGCTAAAAAATATTCATTGACGTATTTTTGTTCATTTATCAGCTCAGGACTATGTTAACCCAGTGACGTAGCTTAAACTTCTTCCTCTCCCGTCTCTGAGTGCTTTTTAATATGCAAAATGAGCTAATAGAGAGTAAACAATGATTAGAGATAGAAATCGGGCGTGTGAAAGGGAGAATGTTTGAATGGGAATGTTGTGGGATCGGCGGAGGTACACACTCTCTGAGTGTATATATGCCTTTAGTTGTGATTGCTTTTGATTATTTGTATATTTAATTTGTGGATTCAATACGTTTTGACTTTAGCTAAGGGTTAAATGATAAACTATAACGTACAATTATATAACCTACATATGAAATAACTATAATCGAATAAAGTATTAATAAACAAATATAAGAAGTAAATAAATTTTGAAAATAATAATTGATGCTTCCTAGAGGATATTTTTTAAATTTCTCATTCTAGGAGTACCTAAATGTTTTTAAGCTTCCTAACAAGTTCAAACCAACTTATATGAATGCAGGGACCCATATAAGTTGTACCCCAATATTAGGTATATTCTTGGCTGAAATTGAACCATAATGTCGTACCGGTAAAACATTCCTTGCTATTACAGTGTTTAGTAAAAGAGTCGGGCCTAAATCAGATGGAACATGTCTCACTACGACAATTAATATCATTTCAAACATATTTGGAAGTTGAAATCTCGAGTCCAGAATCGTATATAATAAAAGTATGATCGTTATAAATGAAAGCAATCAAAATAATGTGATTTTCTTCGGCTTGCCCTTCATCGTCGACTATTTTTCTTTCTGTATGACATTATAATAAATGAGCTCAACAAGGAGCAATGCTACCGTTAGTCTTATGCGATATTTCCTTTAATCTGCGTCCTACGGCCAATGAAATATGTATTAAAAAGCGGATTTGGGTTATTTTCTTAGGTTCCCGGACTTTATGGAGACAGTGGACTATATAGAGACAGCCAATCAAATCACTTTCTCCATAAAGTCCCCAAATGGACTTTATGGAGACACGGACTATATGGAGACAGATTTAGTGACATATATGTTCCAACTATCGGACACCCCAAATATCGGAGATATCATTTTTACACTTGAGCAAAAAAGGAAAAAAATGTGTAAATAAGGCATCAGAGGCCTTCCTTAATTAGCATTTACTTAAATAATGTAAAAAGGCTATACATATTTGATTGCATGCTCATTTAATCTCATTTTATAGCTATGATGAACGTAACGATAATATTGGGAGTTCGAACCGGAAGAGGAAAAAATGGCAAGGCAAGACAACGGAAAGAAACAAAGAGAATAACAACAGCTTAGAGTGAGAAAGAAAGAAAACGTACTTAGGCTGCTTTGAAAAACTTCATAACAGGGATTGGACTTCCTGATATAACTTCCACGAATAGGAACAACGTTAGTGGACATTTTGAACGTTTTGGATCAATTGAAATAATATTTAAAAATATTAATGCGTCATGCTAATATAAAAAAGAGTTCGAACTAGTTGTCTTAGTAAACAATTAACTGTCGTTATATAGTCCATTTTTGGACTATATGGAGACATAAAATATATGGATACAAAGCTGTCTCCATATAAGTCCACTGTCTCCATAAAGTCCACTGTCTCCATAAAGTCCGGTTACCATTTCTTCCATTTTATTGTGTTTTTATTACTAGTTATATATATTTTTTAATTTGTTTTTTCTTCATTGACCTTAAATATCTAAATAATATCTCGAAACATTCATTTGGGCAATTATACTTTAGTCATGCTGAAATCCACAGATGCTCCAATTTTTAATCAATAATGCAAATAAGGACAACTTTGTCACTGTGGACTGTATAGGCTTTTAATATATATTTTTTAAATAAAAGAAAGTTGGTTTCCTCTATTGTACTTCTTCGCTACATTACTTTTAGGTTACAACAAGTTTTTTTTTGCCTATATGGTTCGACTGAATTGCATCCGACTGGATACAAATAAGCCTTATAGCATTATAATTATTCTATCGAACCTAATTTTTTTTCATGGCAAAGGTTCTTTATTTATTCATATAATACAATAATATAAAATAAAAATAGATATAAAAAGGGAGATTTGTGTTTGGTAAAAACATAAATAAACATTGTAGTTTTAAAATAATATACCCCGTAAGACCTTAAAATTCTATTGACATTTAAATCTAAAACGTAGCAAAAGGAAAACACAATACATAATTTTCTTATAGTAAAAACTAAGATTCTTTTTAAATTTATTATAATTTTTCATAATTATTCTGATGGCCTTGACGTAGTGCTGAGAAGTTGACGGGAAGTATTTGACGAGTACGGAATGCGTTATCCCAAGATCCTCCACCGAGAGTCGGAATCTTTAGAGCAAAAGCTGTGTACCGGGCTGCCGCTGATATTAGGATTGCTCGGAGCTTGCTGCTTTCGATAATCTCTTCTCCAGTAAGCTTCAGAGATATATAAGCTTTGAAATTACTTATTGCGGCCCTGATTGCTCTTTCTTTGTTGGTCAAGTTCGATCTCAACGGAAAACCGAATAGGATGTATGCTCCCAAAAATTCCACCTCGAAGTCCACAATGTTCGATGCATTTAAAGTACGAATTCTTTTAGGATTTTCAAAGCAGGACAGTCGTAAAACGCGTGCTTAATATCGTTGTATAATCTTCCACAATCTTTGCAATGGTTTCTGAAACTAATTAAGTTTGCAGATATTTGAAGTTGAGAAGTAAACTTCTTGCCATCATTTATCCCTCTCAAGGAATGTAAGATCCTCTTCTCCCACACTTTAGGGAGATCAAAAAATTCATTGATTTTTGGGTGGCATTCAAAGCATCGTTAGAGACTTTGTCTTTTTGTGGAAATTCCACATACCAAGGAGCCAGGGAATATGGATTTTTGCTCCAATCTGAAGTGGAAAATAAATCTTCCGGATACAAAAACTGACTGTTTTGATATATCAGAATATATAAGCGAGTTTTCTTCAAAGGCAATCTCCTCCAACTTTTCTGGCTGATAAGGAAGGTTTTTGAAGAAAAAAAATTTCTCCAAATTTCGGTGGATTATATCGATAGTTGAACTAAATCGAATATTTTTTTTTCATATTATCCTTTAGACAGCTGCCCAATCTATTGAATGTTTGGCAATATACTTGTTGGATAGTTTGCTACCAAACATTAGTCGAGTGAATATAATAGAGTCTGTCACATAACCCCACCATTCTTTTGGTGGCTTTGAATATGCATCTCTTAGAACTTTTGTATAAATCTTTGGTAATACGTTCCGAAGCAACAACAGTCCTCCTCCCAGTTCTGATCTTTGTCTTTGTAAAGTGGGTAAATATCTATGATCAAAAAGCACTTTTTGCCATTGGCTTTCTTCTTCCAGGAGGCGTTTTTGCTACGTTTATGTACTTATCTATATTTGATTAATATAAAATGAAAAAGTTCTAAAGTGCCTTTTCGTTGCTTCTCAGATGCAAATGAATTGAACCTCATAGACAAAAAAGTGATCAACTTTTGAGGAACATAATGATTAGCCTAATATATATCGTATCCTAGTTTTAGTAATACGATTTATTGTTTAATTGGACTAACTTCTTTTGAACTTATTTTGGTATATAAAGTATTTTATTTTAGAGAAATCTTTAAATAAAGCTAATTTATCTTCAAGATATTTTTGTTAAAATATTTGAAGGAAAACATTTAAAGCACAATAAGCATGATGTTTTTTTTTTTTTTTGCCTTTTGGGGTCGATCCAATTATGTTTGGATACTGAAATATATGAAGTTGCGAATGGGGGATGATTCTAAATATTTTTGAAATTTATTTGTTATTTTTAATTGAATGGGAATACTTTTTTTACTGTTTATTAATTTCATTACCAGTTACATACCAAAAACTAAATCCTGTCTGTTTAGGAAAGTATAGACCTCTAAGAGGACCAAGAAGTCCATACAACAAGCTGAAGGGAAAATGTGCATTTCTTGTAATGCGTTGCGTTGACTCAACTAGGAGTTTTGTTAGCTTGAACTCGGTATCTTCTAGTCTAAAGCTAGCTTCTATAACTTTGTTTGTTTAAGTTTGTATAAATGAAGTAAAAATATATGACATACAATTTAATGTTGCTCAAAGTGCTTATTCATTAGGAATGACAATCCGAAAAATAAAGTTCAATAATATTTAGTAGGCCATTGTGTAACTTAATGGAACTGATGCATCCTTACTTTAAATCTCTGCAACGAGAATTATACGAATTTATTTGAAATGTGAAATCCATTAAATATTTTTGTTTTAAAAAAAAAAAAATATATTTGGTATTTTTTAAATAATTTATTTAAGATACAGCTATGAAGTGGCTATGATAAAAAATAACTATTTTTTCTCTATATAACGTGTCAATGTCAAATATGACTTTACTTGTGCCTCAAATGGCAAAAAATGTCAGTAACACATTTAAAGACTTTTACTTAGTGCACAATTAATCTATAAATTACATACATTACTGTGGTCCCATTCGTTTAGGCTACATTTATATATATATATAATTTTTTTGCCTATATGGTTCGATAGAATTGCATCCCATAGGACATAAATAAGCATTATAGCATTATAATTAGTCTATCGAACCTATGATCTTATCAATGAGGTAGACCAAAAATGACCATCCCCTCTCGGGATTCGAACCTGCGCCCCCCATTGAGAGTTGAACACGCCTTAACACGCACGGCTATCGAGCTCCCTCGATTTATAATTATCCTACTTTAGGTCATTTGTGCACGATTTGCGCTTACACCCTGTATATATATTAGCCAAACCACATTCAGAACCAATGATATTTGTTTTATAATAACTTGGCAGAGTCAATGGAAATTTCTTTTTTCTCTCTATTCGTTACTCAAAGGCTCAGAAATATCTTCTTTGGTTATGCAGAAGTATTTAAATGGATTATAAACATAAGTTTTACCCCTATCCACTCGAAATCCATTATCACACCTGGGTAACCTTAATGTTTGGCTGAACAAAGCTGTGAATAACAAAAACCAAGTTGTTTCTGTATTTGTATATCCGAGCAGTTCCCTAGTGACGAGATACCAATTATTTGTGATTCATCTTATGATTAGTAGGGACTAGGCACTATACAAATATCATTTACTTGGAAATATCTCTATCTAGAATTAGAGTTTAGCATACTATTGAGTTTTATCTTCCTGCACTATATATGTTAAAAGAAAGTACCTAAAAATATTTTACTCTTTATATTTTAAAGTTCCTTAAAAATTATTATTTTCTAAACAAAATCTTGAGTTCTCAATTGGACTACCAAATATATGTTAAGTTTTTTTTTCAATATATTAAAGTAGAAAAGTTGTTTTGAACTTAATTATGCACTTAAGACAATTAAGGTTAAATAGCCTTATTTAATTCAGTAAAAATCATGATACATTCGGTATATTTAAAAACATGTTTACTTTATTATGGAGATAATGTTCTACATAAGGGTTTTTAAAATTAAATATGATCAAACTATATATCATAGCAAACATTACTGTCCCCAACATAAAGAGGGTTGAAGGCAGGGAGTCTTCTCCACTCCTGATAAGGAATGGAAGACAAATCAATGAAAATCTTGGTATATATTTTCGGAATTATTTTATATAAAAGGGCAATCCCACTCCCAAGAAGATTGCAGGGCGTTTTTATGGTCTCTAAATAAGATCTGTGGAAGAGTTTATTGAGCCACTTTTCTTCCTCAGTGACGGCTTTTCCAGCAAATACAGGAGAAGCAGCTGCCTTATATAGTACGAAAGCTACAACTTGTGAGTTGTAGGCGTCAATCCTATTCTGTATGCTCCAATTTCGCCAGACATTGATATTTTTCTTTCTTTAATGGGTCATTTATTTAAAAATCATACATAATATAATATATACAATAATAAATAAAAAGAGCAAGAGGGGTTGTGATAATAAACATTGTAGTTTAAAATTAATCCTCTGAAGCAAGATCCATCACATCATTAAAACATCAAAATCTGAATTATATATAGTTGAAGTGAGTAACACGAAATACAGAATTGTACTAAAGTATATAAGACCATCTTTTATTGCACGGCTCCCTAGATGATGTCATTTGAAGTCCTCTTATATCTTTTAACAATGAGTCTCAAACGAGAATAAAAATGACAGGAACCTGAGGAAAAACTTGACGATATCCGCGGCGAAGTCCCATAAACGTCACTAGCTTAGTATGTGGAATCTTGAGGGCAAAGGCTCCATATCTTGCAGCCGAAAGAAACAAATAGTTTTTTAAACGCCTCATTACGAATGAGTGTATTGGAGGTTAAGCACTCTGCGATGTGAGCTTTAGAGCTAGCAAGTGCAAAGCTCAGAGCCTTGATTCAGGAGATGCAGTCGTTGCCTTTAGAGACTAACCAAATAGGATATAAGCCGATAAAAACTTTGCCTCATTATCAGAGCCTATTAAATGACTTATATTATGGTGACGAAAGCACGAAGATACGACAGGGCAGGGCAATAAGCGAAAGCGTGCTTGATCGAATTATAGACTTTTCCGCAGTCCTTACAAGGAAAGTTGAAAAAGATGCAACCGTAGAGATTTGAAATTGAGCGGTGAATTTTTTGCTATCCTTAACGTTGGTTGATTCCATAATTATTTTTTCCCCGTCTTTGCGGAAGACTTAGCTCTTGAATAAAAGCATGGCAGATTTTCTTAGCGTCCTCGTCGGTCCGGGCCTTGAACTTAATTTATTATGCCTGGTGTAGGGGATATATGAAGCTAGCTGCTCTAAGAAGTGGGAAGTAAAACTTTCCCGCTCTAAGACCACAGTCTACATCTTTTTGAAATCGTGGATGGTGAAAGTTTCTGTTCTAAACGCTTCCAATTCCAAGCTCTGGGGAGTTGCATGTTGCCCAAAAAAGGCCCTTTTCTTGGAGCTATGGTGAAGAATGTCTACAGTAGAGGAAAAGTCGTAAGTTGGCGTAAGACTCCATAATATTCTTTGACTTGAAGCCCATATCGGATAATTTTTTATTAGCACATTGGAGGCAAGAGTACCCATCATTAAAATGGAGTAGATATGGCTATTAGAACTGTTGACCTCCACTCCTGCTCTGGGTTGCACGAGAGATCGATGAAAGTTTTCTTGTACATTTTTGGCAATACTTTGGAAAGTTGCACCAAGCCTCCTCCGAGTTGTTTTTTAGATCTCTTCAGGGATGGAAGATAACTTTTGTGGAAGAGTTTCTGGAGCCAAGAGTTCTCTTCCTCTATTACCCAAAGGGCAATTTGGGTAAAGCGTTTGCAAAGTAGAGAACTAAGGGAACTAATTTAACATTGTAAAAATCAATTCTGGTTGAAGATTATATTTTCTCCACTCCATTAGACTTGTTCTAATAAAGTTGGCCAAACTATTTTTATTTGACTCCGAATCTCCACTGCGTTTCCACTCAATACCGAGTATGTTTAAACTTTTCCTCACTGGGCAACCCATAATATGTGCATTATCTTTCGGGCACCACTGTCCCAAGGGGAGGATAGCAGTTTTTGTTGCACTTGATTTCCAGTCCAGAGTGTTTCTTAAATCTTTTAAAAAAGGAGATTAGAATGGCCACTCTATTACACAGCTGAAGCTCTGAGTTTCCTTCCACATAAAGTGTGACATCATCTGCGTAAATGTCAAGAAGATGCTTGAATTTCCCGAAATTAATTCCAAAGCCCGAATATTGTACTTCAATCTCTGAGCAAATTCTTCAATTGCAGCCACGAACAGAAGTGGGGCTAAGGGACATCCCTGTCTACAACCGCGCTTAATATGAATTGGTGGACTGTCGAGAACCTCCAAAGTAATGGTCGAAGTTCCATTAAGTAAAAGAGCTCGGACTGGGTTGAAGAAACGGGTAGGGAGTAATCGCTTGATTGCACGAAGAATACAACGATGATAAATAGTTTCAAAGGCCTTTCTAAAGTCAATGGCTATAATTGCGCCAAACTTTTATTCGAGTCCACCAAATCTATGCACACTGTAAGTTCGAGCTATATCGGAGATTTTGCGTTGCATCAAGAAGCTTTCTGGTGAGATCCATATTTTTTATTAAGCAGAGGCTCCATTTGCTTGGCAATTACTCCAGCCAGAATCCTGTAAGATTCATTTAAAACCGTGATTGGCCTCCAGTCTCCAATCTCAATTGTCTTCACTGTTTTGGGAATCAAAACAATACGACCCTTAGACACATCTTTTGGCATTTCACCCATTTTTTCCATTTCTCTGCTCACTGTTAAAAGAAAAGGTA